>JAVJAQ010002859.1:0-20230 GCA_032362365.1 Zygogramma bicolorata
TTATTCAGAAGTCCAATGATTTTCTAAATGAGCCGAAATATCTACAATCGGTATTGCACCAATAATATACATATTTTACATAATCAGAGGATTCAATGCTCAATAACACAATGAAACAGTAAAAAATCGCTTTATTTTGTTTCATTTGTATAGTGAAATACAGTGTACTGTAACAGGATCAATTCGCATTCTCAATTGAAAATTCATTCGCAGATGGAGTCACTATAGATTTGATTAAAAAATCTGACGAGTTTAGGAATTCGTTAGAAGATGTCGCACACGTAGATTTCTACCAAAATCTACTGAAGATTTCTTTCATACCAAAATTTTTCAATTTTCGTCAGAAATCTACTTCTACCAAAAGTGGTCACGCTGGCTAGCGCTCATGTCAAAAAATAATAAACGGTGAACGTCACGTTGTCTTTTCGACGAATGTACCTACACATTTTTTTTTTCAACTTATTTACTCTTGATATTTTTTCTCTGGGACTCTTTGGTATATAATCGTTGTCGTACGCATTGTAGGAGAGTTGTCGAATGTCAAAATCATTTGAATCAATATATATGTGTATAATATTGTTACGATATATCCCTGGGTTCGTTGATTAAAACTCGCCACTTAGCTCTGGATAAAACTGTCTGTCGCGACGAAGTCTCTCCCGTATATATATATATATATATATATATATATATATATATATATATATATATATATATATATATATATATATATATATATATATAGGAGAAGAATAAGTGACTGGCTATAATATAAGTCGATTGATTTTGTGAGGTTTCAGTCAGATTTGTGGGCAGTTACAAAGAGGACTTTGTTATCTGTCAAGCTTTCGGCAAATTTATTACCTTCGTCAGGACAACTTAAAATTATACATTGGATGATATTTTGTAAAGATGGAAATATGGAACACTTACTAACGTGAGAATATAATATGAATTGGTACAAAACAAACAGACAAAACATTGAAGAATATTGAAGTACCTATATGATGTCAAATTTTGATGTAATGTCATATGTATTCGATTATACTGTAATATAATATTATTGAACACAGGTTTTTAAATGCTGAATATCTTAAGTGACTTATGCAAAAATATGTACCGTTGCAACTTGCTCCAGTGATGTCTAAAAATAGCCCAGCAACAAGAGAGATGAAAGCGTAACACTTATGCTTGGTACATGTTTGGCTAAAGCTAAACGAGTCACTCCAATATTCCTAGTTCTTGTAATTTTTATCATTGTATTCTCATTATAAATCACTTGACTTCTTCACACACAAGCATCTCATGCTTCAAATGATCTACCAAGTTTGTTTCGAATGTTTGTACCAAATAATTATGAATCTTTTTCAATGAGGAATAAACATTATTATCGATTAATTTTACACTGCATATATTTAATTGGATACCCGGCAGTAAGTAAAAATAAATTTTCATGAAATCCGGGTAGTCGAAAATCAAATATATAAAATCATTAAATCACAGATCTATTAGGGTGAAAGAATATAAACTGTTTGATTCGATGAGTTCATTTATTGGTTCATTCAAAAAGTACACTACTTTCACTGATTGAAGCAATCCGAAGAAAGTTTTTCGACAAATTGAAATCAAAAACTTGCCCTCAGCGAATTCCTATCTAATCTGGCGATACGGAGTGATACACATAATAAATAATCACGTGTTTGTTGTTTATCGCTTCATTCCGTCCTTGATTAGTGCAAATTGAATGAGTAATATGAACCATGCGTTCGAGTTAACGAATGGAATAACTTGACACTTCTCTACCATCGGTATTCGCAGGTGTAACTGTAGATAATATTGATTAGTCAAATATATCTATCAGAGCGTATAACGATATCCTTTGGAGTCACGGTCAACTAATAAGCATGATAATCGAGGGCAATGTTCATAAACAGTTTCTATTGGGAGTCCTTTAAATTTTTGAGTAACTCCTAGTCCATGAGGAATCTGCTGTATATCATAATGTATATTTGTGAATGGCACACCCTTTAATCATCACTCACAATTCCGTACTATTCAAGTTTCTGGAAAGGGTTACTCTCCCTACGATAAGGAATAGTCATGTGTACCTTTTTTATTTTTTCGACTTTGTTGAAGATACGATTTCGAAGTACTTTTACCGGTTATTCCTGGAAACGCAAATTCAAATTCATTCAAATTTTTTTGAATACGATATTTCCTCCTTTCTAATTGGAGAAATTCATAAAAGGATTTGAATATAAGAGAGATATTTCAATATTTTTACATTAAACTGTCCATTGCTATATTTCAGCTAATTGACAACAATTTTTTCTGTCGAAACCGAAAAAAGTTTTCGTTATTTTTAAAGTAATGGCCTTTTGAAATATTGAGATATTGAAATACAGCAGACTATCTGTACATTTCTGAGGTTGAGGTTCATTGTATTCAAACTAATTTTCGGGCAACGCTAGAAAGTCCGTCGTTGTGTCGCCATCTGTCTATTAAAACTCAAACTGCAGCCGGTAAGGCATTGTCAATATTAACCATCACCCTATCGGACGCTGCTAGTTTTTTTATATTTCGCGAACGAAAAAACAAAGCAAGGTATTCATGAAACAGATTGTTATATTTTTTCCTTCGAAGCTTTCTGGGTTGTTAACCTAGCGCAATCTGAAATATATAAGATTTGATATTGGAATGTATACATTCCAATATTGAATCAATTTTCTTCAGATTGTGATAGGTTGCCAACCGAGTTACCGACCCAAAAAACTACGAAAGAAAAACTTCATGTATAATGACTCTCAAACAGTATTATTATACTCTTGAATTCTTGAGAAATGAACGAGTAAAGTATTGTAAATTCAAGGTGGGTATTATATAATTTTTTATGTTTCAGACTTCCGGAAGACCTGATGAAGTTATAGCCGCCGAAACACTAGAAAACTACAAACGGTGTAACAACTCGTTCATACATGGTGTTTTTCAAGCGCAGTACCGTTCTTCGTTGAGTTGTTCGCGATGCCGGACCCAGTCCAATACTTTCGATCCTTTTCAGTGTATATCTGTTCAGCTTCCGCAATTCCACAAACATCCAATTTATGTTACCGTAAGTGCATACATACATTATTTTCTCCGATAAGTCATTTGGATGAAAGGAAAAGATATGGAATTTCAGTTTGTATATCTTGATACATTGATATAAGTAGCATTCACTTTAATATCATAATGTACAGTGCATCGTCCATTCCATGTACAGTGACCATTGGGAAAAAAATCTCATGCACGTCGAATTTCTTTTATGTTACATAACTGTATGTTCGAGAAATAAAAGAGATATCAGTCATAATAATGTTATTAATAAAAATGACAACAGGACTTTATAAATTAAAATATATCAGATTAAGTAGTCAAATTACAAGACATTTACCTCTTGACTATATGCAAGGTAATGTTGTAACTCTTGCAAAAACATCACTAGAGGTATCAGCGTTAATTCAAGTGATTGCGGTCCAAATTCTCTCTCACTTCATCAATAGTGTGGATTAAGGGCAGCAAGTCCGGGAACTATGTGATGTCGCAGTAAGGGTGGATTTATTCAAAACTTCAAGTCCTAAGAATTGTGACTTATTATTTATTAATTTTCACTTCAGACAGATGGAACATAGGAATAATATGGAAATTGTTATAAAAGCACATGACTCAAACATTTAGCATTTAAGATTTGAGAAGATAGTCAACGTCTAAATTAGGAATTGTTTGATAAATGAAATAGGATGTGCGCAAGGTATTTACGCAGGTATTTTGTTTGCCAACATTGATGAGAATTGAGAGGTTATGTTATGCAATAAAATATTTCAAACTGTGGGAATCAAATTATCTTTTCAATTATATAAATGATCTCTGCCTTTGGTATCTATTCTATTATGAAAAACAACGAAATTTGATATTCAAAATAAGCCAATTATTGCTATATGTCAATGTTCAGATGTCAGTATTGACAGATGACAACTTTTATCTCTTAAATATTAGTTTTTTATAACTCCACCATCCATCATCCTGCTGTAAGTCTTAAGGTGGTAAATGTTAAATGCTGATTGTTGAAAGTTTCTATAAATCCACACTTAAGCCAAATATTTGTCACCGTTTAATGAACTGTCAATAAAAAAAATCCCACAATTGTATTTTCAACTTTTTCTGCCCACACGTTGACTGAGGATAAAGCGTGTGCACATCCATCGCTCAGTAGGTTCTCTGGTGCCCGGTAACTACAATCCAGCCTATTTACTACACCAGTTAAGCAGAAGGTGACCACATCTCATCTCAAGATGGCGTATTGGTAACTACTCGGTTGAGTGGTACGTCTGAAAATTCGGTGATATACGGAACAGCTGTCAGTTTTCTGTGATGTTGTGGTTGTGGTTACACTGTTACTCTGCAGTAGAAATTCGAAATGAAAGGAGTAGTTCAACTTGTCGAATTCATTTCCAAAAATATTATCGAAGGGATAATATTACAGAGAAAACTTTTCCTTAAGTCAATAAAAAGCTTGGAATCGTTGGTTATTTTCGTCTTGTGACATGAAGAACTCATTTGTTAGAGAATCAATACTCAGTTCTTCAGAAACCCCTATTCCACAACGAGAATGAACCAAAATGGACGTGACTTACTTGAAAGAAGAAAACTGTCACTTGTCAAGGCTAATGGTAACAATATTTGGAAATGGAACGCGGCCTTAGTTGATGAATCACTTGCACTTTATATGGCTGCCACTATTATTCGTTTTCAACGATTTCGAAACAGACGTGTGACAAAAATTGCTCCAATGCAACTTGACAAGTAGGTTTATGGGGATTTTTGTGCAATGATAATAAACTGTTGATCTTCCTTAAGGCCTGGTAGACATTTCTTATAATTATCACCAACAAGGCCAAAATTTCGAAACTTTCTCTCAACTTTGGTCACCGTCGAACGTGTAATAGGTCTCTCGAGATATTTATTATTAAACTCAGTTTGCATACGGGAATTATCTTCATTAAAATCTCTGTGTGTTTATTTTCGCTTAAACGGGTCATGGTGTTGATAAAGTATTTATTCTTCGCTCATTTGATAGCTAACTATCATTGTGAAGTCGATTTAATATAAATGAGACATGTATTTTTAACAGTTCTTTGAAAGAAATGGAAAAAAAATCTAAAAATATCGTCGGAATGAAAATTAGGAGCATGCGTAATTCACTGATCTCTGATTTAATTTCTGGAAATGGTCGTATGCTACAAAAATATGACATTCATTCAGGGGCCGTTCATGAAATACGTCACACTAAAATCAGCTTTTTTTTGACACCCCCCCCCCCATTGTGACCCCCCCTAGAATTATTTCGTCACAAAAACTAAGTCCCCCCCTGCTGAGTATGATAAATTCTAAATGATAGTACACAAATTCTGAAAATTAAAAATATTCATTTATGGATGGCCACAAATAATATACATATTTTACGTAATCAGAAGATTCAATGCTCAATAACACAATGAAACAGTAAAAAATCGCTTTATTTTGTTTCATTTGTATAGTGAAATACAGTGTACTGTAACAACATTATTTCGCATTCTCAATTGAAAATTCATTCGCAAAGATGGAGTCACTATAGATTTGATTAAAAAATCTGACGAGTTCAGGAATTCGTCAGAAGATGTCGCACATGTAGATTTCTACCAAAATCTACTGAAGATTTCTTTCATACCAGAATTTTTCAATTTTCGTCAGAAATCTACTAAAAAAGTAGATTTCTACCAAAAGTGGTCACGCTGGATTCTAGCGCTCATGTCAAAGAATAATAAACGTCACGTTGCCGTATACCCCCCGTCCCCCCTCGTCACACTCAGCCAGACCCCCCCCCCCTTGTATGCGAAAGTATTTTATGAACGGCAGAAACATGCGTGCTTTCAAATGGTATTACCAAGATAGGGTATCGCCTTTCGAAAAAATGTATCATACGTCATAATTTGTACAGTGATGACGTCATCAAAAATATCAGTAGATCAAAAAATGCACAAATAAAAAAGATAGTCAACATGTCTGGGCTTTTTCCCCAATGGCTATATCGAACTTTTTCTAACCTTCAATAAATTTTGAGAGTCACGATTATAATAAGTGCAATGAGAGGATCAATTGGAGTTGATTCGGTTGTGAGTGGGTTCATATTTATCACTTACTGGGAAAGCAGACTAGCTTTTTATCGTCTATAAAAACAGAAAAGATTGAAATGGATTTTGGTCAGAGTAAAAAATAATGTGATTGATCAAAGTGATTAATATATATCAAACAAATTTGAATGAAGAAAAATTAATCAAAATGAAAAAAATGCTGAAACCAAGTTTTAAGTCGAGTGTGCTCACGTTTCAATGTCTGCTATACGCAGACATCTTCAGGTGATGACTGCCAGTTACTTTAATCCCTGCATCGGTAAACGGGCCCTTAGGGCTAATATATTCAGCTGCCAGAGACTAACTGCTAGCCAAAGCTTAGCTGGTGATTGATAAATTGGCCCTTGAACCTATCCAATTCATCATTGTTTTTTTTACCAACAGTAGTTGGTGGACATCCTTTATGAAATTCATTTCTGATGGAATCATCAACCCGCTTTAATGGGGGATTTTTTCCCAATAACACATGAATAATCTATTGGCATAGCACAGTATAATTCTGAAAATGTTCATGCGCCATCTGTCATAGGTCATCAGTATTAATTTTTAGGACACTTGAAAACATTCTTCATTTTTCATAACCAATCCATTCATTCCATTTGGAACATTAGACGGTTTTCCATTTCAGGTTTTGTATACTTCCCAACAACCTAGACAAGTACAGATAGGACTGAACCTTCATTCTGGTACGTCAATATCTGAATTACGTGATATCCTCGAATCGGATACCTCCATTGAACGTGCCAACATGCTATTAACTGAAATCGGTGACTCTGGGTTTTTGAGAACCTTCACCGATGCCCAACCTGTTAGCGTCATTAGCGAAATCGACCCTATTTATTGCATAGAAGTAGCACAATTGAAAGACTTGCAAGAAGACACCACCAGCGCCTACGTTTTACTTTGTTGGATTAATGTTATTGTTGAACAAGAAGACTGCCAGAGGTTTGGTAAGTACACTGTTTAGGAACATGACTATTTTTGTGGAAAGAATGAAGTTTGAGGAGCTATTGTTTAGCTGTTATTTCAGAAGAAAAAAATACGAAACTATCATGAAAGAAAGTAAATTTTTTTACGAACGCTCTTTGTTGATAGGTATGTGTATATCATTCATCAGACGTTTCATTCATTCACAAGAAGGTAAAAAAAGTATCTGAAATAACTGCTCTCCTGCCTATATTGATTTGGCAAAAAAAAACAGTGCCTGAAGTTTCATTTTCTCTATGAACTTCTATGGTCAACTCTATTCTGAAGCATAATGATCTTTCTTTCAACATCTGATTCGAGCAGACAAATGGAAATCGTCATCTGTTTTCCTTCCAGAGAAGGAAAAGGCCTTGCATTGTCATGTAAACGTAAATATCAACATTGTCTTATTTTTCTATAAAAAATTATAATATCGAAACTAAATAATAATTTGTGGAAAATATGTTATGAGATTAGTTGAATCAATAAAACCAAAACAAAAAAAAAAGAATGTAATCTGCATAAATATTGGTTGTACACCAAATTGTCAAATAATTAAATGATAGTTAATAGGAAGCGCTCATTAGTAAAAGTAATTGAAACATTTTTTAATATATGTAATTAGATTTTGCATATTGTTTTGATTTCTTTTTTCAAAAATTTCAATAAATTTCACCTTATCAACAAGCCTTTCATATCATAACGAATGGAAAACTTAGGTGGCAATGTTATTATGACAACGCTGTCCTATTTTTTTTAATTCATCAGGTGCCATTCAGCTCTTTTTGGGGAAGGTAGATCATTATAGAATAGAAGAATATATGGTATGAACAAATAATCATTCAATTGTTTTATCTGGTTTCACATTTGTTTGGGTGGAAATGCAATACTAATAAAATAATACTCTAGTTTAACAAATACTTTCTTCAGTGTCTGAAATAGCTACTCTCCTGCCCATATTAATTTGGCGGAAAAAATGTAATGCCTAAACATTCATTTTCTCTATGAACTTCTTTGGTCAACATCTGAGTCAAATAGACAAACAGAAATATCTACATTTTCTTATTTGCCTATAAAAAAATATAATATTGAAACTATACAATAATTTGAACGTAAATGTCACAAGATTAGTTGAATTAATAAAACAAAAAACGAAAAAAAATTGTAATCTGCATAAATATTGGTTGTACACCAAATTGTCAAATAATTAAATGATAGTTAATAAGAAGTGCTTATTAGTAAAAATAATTGAAACATTTTTGAATATATAAAATTAGGTTTTCCATATTCACAAATAATTAATTTTTGTCAGGTTTTATAATGTTTACGATCATCATTGTGTCTGAACTCAGGAAATACTGTTTTGATTTCTTTTTCATTAACTTCAATGCAATGCACCTTATCAACAAGCCTTTCATATCATAACGAATGGAAAACTTAGGGGGCAATGTTATTATGACAACGCTGTCCTATTTTTTCAAATCATCAAGTGCCATCCAGCTCTTTTTTGGGAAGGTAGATCATTATAGAGTAGTAGAATATATGGTATAAACAAATAATCATTCAATTATTTCATCTGAATTCACATTTGTTTGGGTGGGAATGCAATACTAATAAAATAATTCTTTCGTTCAATAAATACTTTCTTCAGGTTAGAATTTTGGTTTTCAATAGAGAGTCTCATTGATGTTGATCTTTGAGACAGAACTACACTGTCCGAAACAAATCCTGGACTTACGACATAAATGGTTTGATGCATTCACTATTTTTCATAAATCATTTATATCCTGAAAGAATTGAATTTTGTTTCAATTATATTATAACCTTATCATTTATATTCCAAAATGATTGAACTTTGTTTCGATTATATTACATCCTTATAGTGAAATTAAACTACTATTTTTCAATAAATTTTCGTTCGTCCTGTATAACATCTGATGTTTTTCAGGATAGGAAATTGATTTTCATCATATTTGTTATCGTTTCAGATAGCTCATTCTTAATCAAGCTCTCGAAGTTCGTTTCTTCGGATTATTTTTACTATTATAATTTTTGTACTCCTTCATTCTCAGAATGGGAGATTCAAAAGCTATTTATTTATTTGCCATATGTGTACACTCAGTACCAAATGGGATTTTAGTAAACTAAAATGGAACTATAAATTCATAAAGGTATTCGTTCTATTATCTTTTCAGGAAGCCCATATACCATGCAGGTTCCTAGAGAAACTTCTTATGCAGATTTGCAGAAGTTAATACTGAAAGAAATGGCTGCCATTCTGCATGATGACATACTCACCTCATCACAACCACTGGGGGTAGGTTTATCATGTTCGTTAAAGAAACATCAGTAATATAATTGGTGTCTCACAGAAAGTATCAACTGAATCACATGGAGCACTTCTTGTGAACAAAATATTTCCAATTTCACCTCCTTAGGTACCCTATACCAACTACTATTCGCTGTGTGCAACAGAATAGTGGGGAAACTGCCGAACGATCGTGCGCGCGGGGTGGAGAAATGTGGCACTTCACTGAGCTACTACAAATTGAAAAAATAAATCATTCTTAGACTTCATTCATGCCAAAGTAATTTCAGTCAAACTACATGATTCGAATATCGAATCTATCAATTTCATAAAGCTATTATAATCATTATGATATTCTCATGTTTACGTTTTCATAACCTACAAAATTTTAGTATTATGCTAAATACACACAAAATTGAATGTCGAACTTACTTTTTCTTCTGTAGACTCGATAAATATTCTCATATGAAAACGTCTTGTCTTCAGAACCGATTATTTTACACTAAAATCAACAACTATTCTTGAATTTTTATTCGTACCCCATACACTCCACGTGTCACGTAGCGCAGAACTTTGCCACATTTGTACCACCAGATGTCGCGTAATGTAATGCACACAGCGAATACATATAATTCATATTCCAGATATTAAAAATCAGAATATCAGACCCAGCCTGCAATGATAACGAACCCCCTTGTTATTTGGACCCTCAATTGGAACACCCACTATTCATGGAAGCTATCGACCAAGCTCTAGCTCTGTGCAGCGAAGACGGGGGCCCATCACATGTGAAATTGGTCCTAGAATGGAAGGAGGAATTCAAAGTGGCTGTAATTGCCGATGATATGGACATGGTAGAGGAACATTCAAGTGTCAAAATGCTACGGGCACAAGCATTGCATGGTAAATATAACCATCTAGAAATTATTTAATTTTAATTGAAGGTAGTTGTTCACTTATTGTGATCGTATAAATTTATTTGATCTTGAAAACTTGGTCATTTGTTGTAGGGGGAGCTCCTTTAACTCTTGAAGAATGCTTGAGGGATTATACAGAAGCTGAAACCTTGACAGATGCTTGGCGTTGTCCTCACTGCCAGCAATACCAACCAGTAGTAAAAACGTTGGACGTCTGGTCTCTCCCTGATATTTTAATTGTACATTTGAAAAGATTTCGACAGTAAGTAATTTTATTATCAGATGTGATGTTCAAAAGCTTCCTACATTGAAATTATCTGAAATATTAAAAAAAAAAAAATTCCAAATCGTGAAACACTTTTAAAATACAGGACTGTTTTTTGACCCTAGAATCTATTTCAAAAGGCAAAGTAATTATTTACTTCAGCTGATAAAGGTTATTATCAGGAGACATTATCAGAACAAAGCATTTCATTCTCAATTAAATTTCAAACAATAATTTCAGGAATGTATTACTAGATAGATAGTAAAGATTTCATCATGTTTGTATCTAGGCGAATGTGAGCGCTTGTGATATTGTAACTTGATTTTGGAATTAATTCTGCTCACTACATTCGGATTTATGGACGTCGAATCTTGGGGATTGAGAATGATGAATACAAACTTTAGGTATAACCTTATCAGAAATGAAAAAAGAAAGACTACAAGGCTATTGGTTTCAACATAATATTCATGTTTGTACTGTTTAGGGCAAAGGGGCGGGATTGATAATATCAAGGTTCAAAATATGTATTAGTTGTTCTGACATATGGTAATTTTTTTTTTTTTTATATATCCCCTTGTCAAGAGAGTGCATAAAAGCCTTGTGCAGGCAAGGGCTGGCTAATTTTTGGGTCCCGAAGCGCTCTGGGCCTATTATAGATCTTTATCTACACCCGTACTCTAATAATACACTTATATGCCCACAACCCGTTTTATAATGAAATCCATTACGATACAGATTTTCATTACGATACAGATTTTCAACCAATAGACACCCATTATTTTTCAATCAAGCATGATGTGCAAGCTTTGCATTTTGACGTTTGTCAAGTCAAAATCAGTAGGTATTGAATTTTTGAAGAATTTAGTCAATTTTCGATAATCGAATGAAAATGTCTTATAGCAGTAATATAGAAGAATTACCAGCGACTCCTCCACAGATGTCTTAGACAAGAAAAAAATACAATCGAAAGGATTATATTTTTCATTTGACAAATGCAACACATATGTTTTTATTTTCGACCATATCAAATGAGCTCTCATGGTCGAGTGGTCAATGGCGCCGGCAGTGATCAGAAACATCCGGGTTCAATTCCTGACTTGGCCAGAGACTTTTTTCCATTTTTTCTTTTCATTTCTCATTGTATTTTCCGTGGTTATACCATTAATTATAATTTTGTAGAATTTTTCAAAGAAATATGATTGATTACTTACTATCATTGTGTTCAATATAAATACCTAATAATATAATATTTTTGGTTCTTCATTATTTATTGGGTGTAGATGAAATAGCGTATGCAACTCTCATGTAATGGTTATTAATACACGATCGTTGTATAATATACTATTACGGCAGCCCATTCGCTACTTCAACTGTAGAAAAATACAGAAAATCCAACAATGCCACCGGAAATTATAACTCTATAGTCACAACATAATTAAGGAAGCAAACTACTTTTTCAACCTTTGAGTTCAGAATCCAAAATGGAAAAACTAGAGGTTTTTAAATGGAACATCAGAAATCTTGAAACTTTTTGTAGAAATCAAATACCCTAACACCAACCTGATATTTGCACTCGACGCACGTTCAGTTAACAAGGTTATCATCTTCAGGAGAAGAAAACTTATACTCTATCATCAGTTTTCTCGAATACGTTTGTCTCAATCTGATTTCTAATGGAATCATTAATTGAATTGTAATTTCAGGCAGGGTTTCAGAGGAGGCAACAGCACCAAGCTGACGACAATGGTGGATTTTCCAGTGCACGGTTTCGACATGTCTCCTCATCTTGCCAACAAACGTGGTACATTGAATCGCAATAACACCATTGCCGAATCTGATCACATAATGAACAACAGCTGGTCACCCTGGAAGAGGTCGCGAAAACAGTCGACATCAGCCGATAACATGTACGACTTGTATGCCGTTTGCTACCATCACGGTTGCGATTTGGAAACTGGCCATTACACAGCTGCTTGCAAGAATCCTTACGATAATCAGTGGTACCTTTACGACGACGCTAAGGTCGTTAATCTCAGCAGGGAAGTAGACGACGTTAGTTCGTTACTGGTAAACAATAGCGCCTATATATTATTCTACCAGAAAAGGAATGGAGTGTACGTTGGCACTAGTTCTAATACCAGCAGTGCAGCGAGTACGAGTTCTGTAGGCTCGGGACAGGATCATTGGGTCTCCAGGATGCCGAGGTTCATTCCTCCCAAAACTATCATCAAACCGATGGAAGCTAGGATCGCCCCTCAGAAGGAGGATATTTTTGAAGAAAGACGAAATCATACAGAGCCAAAAATCGAAGCCACCACCGAAAATTCAGAAGACGTTGCACTGCGAAATTCCCAAAATACTTTACATAACAGCACGACGAGCGTGAGGAACTCATCAGAAACTCAAAAACCGAAAGTGGAAAACGAGAAGAAATCGCCTATCCAATCGAATTTGAGTCTGTCTAGCAGCCTTGCGCCCACTGAACCCAAAAAAACTATATACACAACGAGCATATACATAAATTCGCCTGGCGAGACGGAGACGAAAAACAGCGAAAAATCGCCTGTTTTGAGCCTGCACAGGGTAGAGGGGGTGGTAGAAGATAACGTCAGTCTTACTTCGAGAAAGATCGATTCACCTGGAAAAGTCGATATCCTGTATACCACAACGGCTGCCGTTCATAGGCATTCGGATATTAGTCCAACAAAAATGACTGAGACTTCTATCAAGAGTCTTTCAATTCTTGTGAGTATTTTTATACATTCAGTCATTTAATGATTGTATTCCAGTAAAGGAAGTAAAAACTGGCTGTACTAATTCGAGACCAATTGCAGATACTTGGAGTAACTTGAATTTTGTTAAGAAAGGTGCCCAGTATCCGAGTAAACAACTTCCGTTACTGGGAAAAAGCGCGGGGGGTGGGGTGGAACTCATTGGGGGGGGGGGGGGGTTAAAAAAAATAATGAAACCAATCGATAAATCATAATTTTTTAAAATAAAAACATTGATTGCAATTTTTCATAAAAATGCACCCCTTTCGAGTAATAGCGCAAGAAAAAGTGTGATTTTTGCCAAAAAAATTTTGAAGTTTTTAAAGTTTTTTTAAATTTACTGAAAATCTGTTAGTATTACAAAAAAAATTATACATTACTTGTATGAAGTATTTTAGTTGACGAATAAAGTGGTTTTTGTTTTATTTTTGTACCATTAATATTAAAGGAAATATGACATGGCAAAAATGGTTGCTTAACGAAAAATGAAGAAACCGGATCGTTCTGGCGTAAATATCTCGAAAAATATAACTTTTACAAAAAAATTATTCCTATCATTTTGCAAGATGACAAAATCGGAAAAATTTTGAGACCAACCAGAACCGTTTAAAATAAGACGAAGAAAAGTTATGGGCAAATTAATTTTTTTTAGCGCCATATGGGCTAAGGTGCTTGGAAAAAATCCTTTGGTGATAAGTCGAAACACTTTGTCGTAAATATGTCCAACCATTTTTGGCCCTATCGGGTAATTGTTGTTTATGTTTTGGCCTGCTAAAGTTGAGTAAAATCGTGTATTTTTTAAAACATTTTCAGTTTTTGGCCAGCAACGTGAACATTATTTATTTTAAACAGCCAAATTTAAAATTTTTAAATGCTCTTTTTTGTCGGGTGAAATAAAAAAAATTGGCCCATCCAATTCAAATGTTGCATATGACATTAATGAATAGATAACCTTAGCTTTAAAATGGTTTCTGATACATCTCGTTATCATTAGCCAAAAAAAAGTTATGGCCAAAAAACCTTTTTTTCCATCAATCACATAAACTTTTTATAGTTAATCCATTGAGACCCTCTATTTATAAGTTTTATGAACATTTTTCGTGCAGTACTGTATGTTTAGATGATAAGCCAATTAAATTCTGCTGTCAAATTTCAAATCCCGACTCTTGACAGCAGTCAAATAGGGGTAGTTTTCACCCCCCAGGAGGGGAGGGGGTTGATTAATTTCATAATAGTAAATATACGGGAAAATATAAAAAAAATCTTCCTTAATTTTTCTGAAAAAATGTCATTTATTTGATAATTTTAGCTTTAATTCAAAAATATTTTTTAAAAACCCCTAAAAAAGGGTAGTTTTTACGGTTTATAGGGTGTTTCAGAAATTTCTGACATTTAAATCGTAATCAGTGACCTAAAAAACCCCCCGGTACCTATTTTCACGAAAATTCATTTAATATTGCCCGAGATATTAAATATTTATTAATTTTGGGCCAAAAAAAAAACAGTTTGGCCAAGTTTTACAGCGTTTTGGAGCTTTGCCCAGTAACCAAACTTACTTGCTCGAATACTTGACACCTTTTTTGACAAAAATAAAAAAAAATTTAAGTTGATCTGAGTGGTCTCGAATTAGTCCTTCATTTTACTAAAAAATTTACTTCCTTTACTGGAGTATTGAGAGATGAACCCGATATTTATTCAAACATCCGGTCTAGGCAGTCATAAAAAATATCTGAAAAATGTATTAGATTTCTCTGTAGGGTACCTTTGGCTCACAGAAGTTGGTAGAGGCAACTTATATAGCCAACGCAAAAAGTCTCCAGGAATAGATCAAATAACTTCTGATATACTGATTTCTATCAGTGAAATAATTGCACAACCATTAACTCACCTGTTTAATACCATATTCGAATCGGGAATATTTCCGAAAGCATTCAAAATCGGTATCATCAAACCAGTCTACAAATCTGGACCCAAAAATGAAATAATCAATCACAGACCAATTACAGACCAATTACATTGATTTCTAGTTTAGGAAAAGTTTTCGAAAAAATTTTAAAGCAAAGAATGGAAGATTTCTTAGAAAAGTATGATATTTTATCTAACAAGCAATTTGGTTTTCGAAAAAAAAAATCAACTCAAGATTCCATTGTCCACCTTATGAATGACATTTATAATTCACTATATTAAAATATACCAACTATAGCTGTATTTCTTGATTTATCGAAGGCTTTTGATTCAGTTTCGCATGAATTGCTACTTGAAAAATTACATGATTATGGATTTCGAGGACAAATAACAAAATAGAATACAGTATGTTGAAATTGATGAAATTCTGAGTAAACCAAAAATATTTGAATTTGGCATTCCTCAAGGAACAGTATTGGGATCATTACTTTTTAATATATATATATATATATATATATATATATATATATATATATATATAAATATATATATTAATGATCTTTTTTATATGAATACAGCTGGAAACATTCATAGCTATGCTGATGATACTGTTATAACATACCACGCGGAAAATTGGAACCATATCGAAAAAAATGCTGAAAACGATGTCAAACATTTGAAAAGTTGGTTTGATTCCAATTTACTCACAATAAATTTCGAAAAAACTAAATATATTGCCTTTACTGGTAATAAAAATTCAAATGAAAACTTGGGATCAATCGAAATTGACAAAGACAACATTATTTCAAGAGTGAATAGTATTAAATATTTAGGTATAATTATTGACCAACATCTCAAGTGGAATATTCAAATAATCTTTCTAACTAAAAAACTGGGAAGTTTGCTTCCTAAATTCAAGTTCTTCAAAAAATTTCTCAAAATTCCCTATTTAGAAATACTATAACTATATTACTCTCTCATTCAGTCTCAGCTGAATTATGGAATTCTTAGTTGGGGAGGTGTAAATGATACTCATTTGAAACCATTATATATGGAAAAAATATTAGATATTCTTCTGACCTACTCTATAAAGAGAGTAATAAGATGGATATCAGGCAACAATTTTGTTTTAATATAATGATTAATCTCTTCAAAAATAGAAATGGAATCAAATACAATGTGCATCACTACGAAACCAGACATAAAGATAAAATAACTCTGAAAACAAAAGTACATAAAACAATTGGCCAAAAAAATTATGCATTCACTTGTTCATATCTATATGACATTGTACCAGAGGAAATCAAAAACACAAAATTATTTATATCATCCAAAAAAAGTCTGAAGGAATGGATACTTATTTCTAATAGAAAACTATTACATGATATATTGAAAACAAACTAATTATACCTATGTTTCGATCCTAATAATTTTTTCGCATTTCTTACATGAGTAATACAAATATCCCACAACAAGTTTCACTTCGTGGGATCATACATTTAGTTTATTAATAGTGATTTATAATATTGTATACCTGTTTTTGAATTGTTTAATAAACATTGTTGTTGATGCTACAATTTCAACAATAAATACCGAAATATTTAAATATTCGTGTTGTGCATAAGCTATTCGCTTCCAAGACTCTCTAAAAAGGAAATTTAAATATGTTAAGTTACTGCGTCAAATATTATACATCATGATAGGCATACCATTTACAAATCGTAAATATGTACAACTTATATATATGAAACGCCATTTATTCAGTTTATCTAGTACATACAGTTATAGGAATCTATACAAATTATTCATTTGAAGTAAATCCAAACTTACGTCTATGTATTTATCGAGCGTTCGGTTCCTAATCAGCAACATGCTGGTAATGGAACATTATAATCTTAGTGTAGTGGTCTTACATTTCTGTGCATAGAATAACATAATAGTATAACGAGCTATATAGTGTAACAATAGTTACCGAAGTATAACAATATAACAACAGTATAACAACAATATAGCAAAATCAATATAAAAAACAGTATAATTTACATAAAACACTAACATGAATATAAGGCAACAATATCACTATCCAGTATATTCATGATTTTTTTATTTTACTTATGTGTTCGATTAACTTAACTTTAAATGAGGAATAACTATCTTTATTTTTCACATAATTTGGCAATGAATTGAAGGTTTCCAAGCATTTGTATATGGGATTATTGAGGGCTAGGTTTGTTCTTACTTATCCAATCCATCTTGGCAAAGAACTAATGACGTATATGCCCAGCAATCTCTGTGAAGTATAGTAAGATATAGTTTACTGTGTGGACGAATATGTAGGTGTTTTTCCTTTTGTCATGATCTGCAGCACCAGTGTACAACTAGAAAAGTAGCTGAGTTTGTGTCAGGATGGACTGAATAAGCTGTACTGTTACGATTTTTCGGGGTACGTTTACTAAAATAATACCCCAAACAACACTTAACTACTTTTATTAACGTCACCATAAAATACAACTACTGCACTGACTTACAATTCGCTTACAAAACACTTAGACTTCTCAACTGATTTGAATATCCAACAACTCTTCATTAAAAACTGCCGTTTCGATGAATTGCCTCCCTATTGGTGTACCTCAAGGATCAATTCTCGGTCCGCTTTTATTCCTCATTTATACAAACTCACTACCAAATTTGATGTTGAATGGAATAGTCAAATTATTTGCTGATGACACCACCATTATATATTTTTCGGACAGTTATGAAAAAATCAAAATTGATATGCAATCTGATTTGGATAGAATTCTCATTTGGTTACATCAACATAAATTAATGCTGAATTTCGATAAGTCCTCATATACGAACATAGCTAAGAGGGTAGTCTACGCCCCATCCGATCCAATAATTCTCAATAACAATTCTATCAAATATACAGAAACAACTAGATTCTTAGGTTTATATATTGACGAAAAATTATCGTGGAATAAGCACATTGAAAAAATTCAAAAAAAGTATCTCCTCTTATTGGAATTCTTTTCGAAATAAGACACTTCCTTTCTCTGAAAATTTTGAAGAATATTTATTTTAGTCTTATTTATTCACAACTACATTATCTCACTTCTATTGGACATAAATTCTCTCCATAAACTCAAAATCAGCTCTTTTATCCATTCTATCAGAAATAATACTGAAAAATCTAATCTTATTTTCAACGAAATCTGTGATATTCACAATCACTCTACAAGACAGAAAAAATTGTTGGCAACGAATAAAATTCAATCAGATATTGGCAAAAAATCAATATATCAGAGAGGTGTCATGATATATAATTCAATTCCAAATGAAATAAAAGAATATCGATCGACAATAAAATTCAAGCAGAGTTTGAAAGAGTTTTTATTCAGCTAATGGCTATTGAAAAAAAAATCTTTCACTTGTTTTTTTTTTCTCTTTCAATTTTTCTTTATTTATTCTTTTTCTTCTTCGCTCAATTGACCTTTGCGTAGAACAATTTCATTTTTGACTGTATGTTCGTTTATACATATGTATGTTTTTTTTTCAAAACTTATCATGATTTTGTACTTATAGTTATTCCCTAATTATAAACATGTAATGTTTCTTGGGATAATAAATAACTTACATATTTATACCGTGTTCGAGTAGATCCTTCCGTACTGGTCTAGCCGTGCTTTGACTAAAACAATTTGTGATGAAACAGTCACTTTGAATAAATAATAATTTTTCTTCTCGTGTTTGAAAGATTTCAATAATGTTTCAGATGTCACCGCAACCAATGAGGAAACTCCTTTCTCCTCAGCAATCTGTGAGGAATATTTCATTTTGAATAGGATTAAGATCAAAAAATGTATTTAATGTAAATAATTCTATTTAAGCACTTATAAATGTATTGAAGATGATCATTTCATCACTGAATGCCTTGTATCAATATAATAATCCTTTGATTAATATTTTTAATTTATGATTTCGGATTTTTAAATTATTGTAAAGTTGTTTTTCAATATTTTATTGTTTACTGTTTTTGTTTTTCAGATGTTTTATTTTCAATTAAGGTTTTTTTCGTTTGTAAACAGTATACATAATATTTAAATGGAGTTTTTGTTAGTGAAGTTGTATTTTACGATTCATTGTTGACGAATTCATTGAATTTAAAATTGTAACTAGCCAGCTAAGAATTAAAAATTTGTATAAGATGATATTATTGATATACAAGAGAGAAATTAATGTATTAAAATTTTTTGCTTTTCACCTAACATATTTTTGGTTGAGGTAGAATATGAATTTGTTGTCTTGAATTCTCATAATTCGAAACGTGTTCTATCAATTTTCCAATTATAGCACATACTGGATGTTCTGAATTTTTCTTTTAAATATTGGTGGAAAACATTGTAATATAATGTTTTTTATAGGAATTACCGAATCTTCCATGTAATAAAATTAAAATTTATTATTATTGAGACTTCAAAAAATTTTCGCTTTGAGAATTTCATAATGATCTATGAGGGAGTTAATAAGACAACAAACCATTGCTCATCCAAAATATCTCTGACAGAACAAAAATGCAATAACTAAGCTCTAGTATATCTTGAAAGCATTATATTTGGTATTCATTTCTTACCTCTGACGATATAATACTGGACTTGTTAATCAAATATTTTTTCTAGTTTTTTCAGTGTTTCAAAATTTTTGAATGTTACACGAGTTTCTGAATGTAATGTTTTTATTAGATCTATCTTCCTATTCTATATATGTAGCTGAAAAATATGTAAAATGTGCCTTAATAAAGTTTTGTTTACACCAAGTAAATAAAGAATTGATCAAAAAAAAATATATAACTTTTCAATCCGAGAGGTGGTCCATACCTCTATTGCCCTGAAAAA
>JAVJAQ010002861.1:0-11983 GCA_032362365.1 Zygogramma bicolorata
TAAATTTATATTTTCTAATTATCTTATCAACTACCGTTCACTTCAGCTACGAACCTAATCACTCTCTTTTCATTGCCGTAGTCATCTTTTATCAAAGGAAAAGTTATTAACCTATGGACAAGAAATTGCAGTGCAGCCATTTTATGTTGTGGACAATTATTACAGTCATTTGGAATGTGTCTATGTGTCTAAATGTGTTCGTGTCTTTCCTGTAAATGTCAAATTCTATTTCATTCTGTTCGTTGCTTATAACCAATACATCTTAAACTGGAAACTTTCGTTCTTTTTCTACTTCGTACGTGAATTTTGCATTCTTATTTTGGTAGTTATATTTGTGTGATTCACTGATTGTTTTCCAGACTTTCCTAGTTTAACATATTTCTTCCAGCATTACTGACAATAGTTGTTACGTGCCTGTCGAGTCTTTTTTAATGCCTATAACTTAGGTGGCTATGTACTGGTTCTTTCAGTGTTGCGATATTGTTTCAGACAAACCTGTAGACAGGGTATAGTTGTTCAAAATTACGCCTCAAGGGTGCGCTTGTGGTTGAAATTCCAAAAAAATACGAGATCACTCGATCCATGGAACACGTTGTTGCCAATACAGATCACTTTTGGTTAAAACTGAGAATAGAATGCGAGATCAATCTGACGTCTGATGAAAACAAATTTTATCTTCGACGTCCTACCTCCAAGAATAATCTCATGTTCTAGTATATTCGATACCCATGTAAAAATTTCGTAGTGATCATAAAAAAACCCAAGAGGAGTTTGCAGGCAACAACATTCTAGAGTGTGCAAGCGTTCTGAATATTCCATAAATGCAGTGATATGGGTTTTAGATATTTTCAGTTCAACCCAGAAGATTATAAAAAATGATAATGATTTCACTCATCAGAAAAAATGGCATTTTCTCACTTCACATATCCATGAAATTTTATTACAATTCTCACTCCTATTCGCTCACACGCATTAACGTGAATAATATTCGGCTGAATTGTGATACTACTTCTGAATCGAGCTTTAGAATCGAGATCACAATATTATATTGCTCAAATGGAAATATCAACAATCAACTAATTCTTTCAGCACATAGACCAGAATTCGCATCAATATAGCCACTTGGCAACACAGGACGTGCACATGACTGTCATCTCAACTGCGAGAGTGACAATACCTAGCGAATTTTTCGAGTTATTACTACGGTCTACGTCATCAATTCTTGATCAAGTAGGCCAGATCGGTCGTCTGATTTGCTGACAATATGGAGTGAAAACACCAGTATATAGCCACCTCACCTATAACCTACAAAACTTCCGTCGGGTGTACAGGAAATTTGACGTTTTTTTACCAGATTCATAGAGTGCGCCTCTATTGGCAATCTCTCAAAGGGATTTCTTCAGATTAAAATGAAGAATGCGTGATATCGAGAATTTCAGCTCACGATTTTTCAGGGAAAATTAAACGAACCAAAGTTTTTAAGCATTACCTTCTCGTAAATCCAACGCTGTTACGAAAGACACTCGTCAACCGTTCCTCGATAAAAAGTCGCACGGACAAATACACAAGTATTTCTCATTTGATTAATGGCTACCAGATCCTAACGGGGAGAGGAAAGCGTCGGATGTCAAGAGCGACATTCTAATGCACATTTTGATTGATGGGGACCACCGGATGAAGAAACGTCTCGAGACGTATATCGACTGGAGATTATTATTAGTGTGATTGGCAGATCCCTCGGTGCCCTACTAACAACAATGGGAAATAACTGGTCATGGAGTAATGTGTAGTTGTGGAAAAGTGTGTGGGAAGGAAACGGGATAGGTAATGTTTATGTGTGTGGTTCCAACTTCCTTTTATTAACTACTAGCTGACCCGTGCCCATTTATTTGGGAGTTGATTATTTTTGTTTGCTTGAATGTTGTTTGTTGACAATGTTCCTTGCTGAATGGCAAGGGCGTCGCCAGAGAGGGGCAGGGGGGGGGGCAGTTGCCCCCCCCTAGAGATCAAATGTGTGAGTAGTGTTCATAAGAAACACCTAGAGCCTACAGTTGAATAAATCGACTACAATCCTTGTAAAACCTCGACCCTAGATGGCGCTTGTTCAATGAACTCTCTGGAAGTTGGTAGCAGTTACTAGACCAGGTAGAATTTTACCGCACATTCTAGATTCTAGAATGATTTTCGTTTGGGTATATGAAGACGTGGTTTGCCTAGTCAATATTGATTTATATTCATTAAATAATAAGATCTCATCATCTCTGTGTTGAATTGTGAAGTTTCTGAGTGTGTCTCCATTCATCATCTTATCAAAATGGACATCAGAAAGTTTTTTGGTGAGTTATGTACTGCTTTAATCTTGAACTTAGGGCCGGTTTTTCAATACAAGAATAAATGAGTTATCTGTCAGTTCGATGAGAGAAATGAGAGGGTGCGCGTGAGTGATGTTTGGCAGTGATAAGGATAAAAATTTTTGGTCATTTTTATCTGATAGATATCTCGCAATGAAAAACCGGTCCTTAGAGCTAGTATTTTCATTTTATTTCTCTTAGCTAATAGCTTTGGTAACGGATATACTAGCTAGAGACGTGTATGATGATCGTTTAGGTATTTTATTAAAAACAAAATTATTGATTCCATCTCTATGAATTTAACGTTAACTGAATGGTGATTTCGTTTTAAGTAATCATTTATGAAAACAAATCATAAATTATATTTGTGGTTCAATTAAATACAAATTAAAACGGATCCTTAATATAAATAAGGCTAAAAAAGCTTTCTGAGATAATGTTAAGGTAATTGAGTTGAGTTGAGTAAGTAATTGAGGGCTTGTGAAGTTTTATACATTGATATCAGAACTGTTTTTATTACAATCGTCATCGAGGCAAACACTTCCAAAGTGTAACGCTTCATGCTTTTGACTGTACCAGGCGTTCATATTTTTTATCCTCCATAATATTACCCTATTGCCCCCCCCTTAGTCATAAGCTGGCGACGCCCTTGCTGAATGGTAGAGGATAAAAATACAAATCGAGTAAAACAAAAATATTCCTAGGCGTGAAAAGTCTCCTCCTCTGACGTACCTACTAATGAGTTGCCGTTAGGTTAACAATTATAGTGATCTGAGTACTGACTGGCCAAATGGGTAACTTCCCAAGGCCATTAAAATAAAAATAGAAAAAGTGAAAAATATTCAATAAAGAAATAATATTGTGACAAGAAAATTGAGTTGTCGAATGTGAAATAGTGGTTGAGAAGTGTAAATGAATAAATAAATTAAATATTATGGAATTCGATACCTCAATTTTTTTGTCACAATATTATTTCTTTATCCAATATTTTTCACTTGATTTGTATTTTTATCCTTTCGTTCTCAGCAATAGGTTTCGATAGAGTTAATAATATGGACAATGGAAGTCCGACCCATAACCATTCAATTATTTTTGTAATGCAATCAGATCGTGTAGTTCTTAGTACTGACTTTTCTCACAGAATCGCCTCCAGGACGTACTCGGAAAAGTGTTTGATAGAAGTCAAAAATGTTATAAAACTCTTTATCTACACCCGTACTCTAATGATACACTTATATGCCCACAACCCGTTTTATAATGAAATCCATTACGATACAGATTTTCAACCAATAGAAACCCATTATTTTTCAATCAAGCATGATGTGCAAGCTTTGCATTTTCAAGTCAAAATCAGTAGGAATTGCATTTTTGAAGAATTTAGTCAATTTTCGATAATCCTATGAAATGTCTCATAGCAGTGATATAGAAGAATTACCAGCGACTCCCCCACAGATGTCTCAGACAAGAAAAAAATACAATCGAAAGGATTATATTTTTCATTTGACAAATGCAACACATATGTTTTTATTTTCGACCCAATTGAATGAGCTCTTATGGCCGAGACTTTTTTCTTTTTCTTTTTTCTTCTCATTACTCATTGTTGTATTTTCCGTGGTTATACCGTTAATTATAATTTTGTAGAATTTTTCAAAAACTACGAATAATTACCTACTATTATTGTGTTCAATGTAAATACCAATAATATAATATTTATAGTTCTTCATTTTTTTATTGGGTGTAGATAAAATAGCGTATGCAACTCTCATGTAATGGTTATTAATACACTCGCATAAACCATACGAAACTCACCTTCGGCTCGTTTCGTATCCCGGTTTATGCTCATGTATTAATAACCATCAATACAAGTTCGTTGCATAATATAATAATTTATCTACACCCGTACTCTTATAATACACTCATATGCCCTCAACCAGTTCTATAATGAAATCCATTACGATACAAATTTTCATTACGGTACAGATTTTCAACCAATAGAAACCCATTATTTTTCAATCAAGCATGATGTGCAAGCTTTGCATTTTGACGTTTGTCAAGTCAAAATCAGTAGGTATTGAATTTTTGAAGACTTTAGCCAATTTTCGATAATCATATGAAAATGTCTTATAGCAGTGATATAGAAGAATTACCAGCGACTCCTCCACAGATGTCTTTGACAAGAAAAAAAATACAATCGAAAGGATTTTATTTTTCATTTGACAATATGCAACACATGTTTTTATTTTCGACCAAATCGAATGAGCTATCATGGCCGAGTGGTCAGTGGCGAGGGCAGTGGTCAGTTACGTCCGGGTTCAATTCCTGACCTCGGCAGGGATTTTTATTTTCTTTTCATTCCTCATTGTTGTATTTTCCGCGGTTATACCATTAATTATAATTTTGTATAATTTTCCAAAGAAATACTATTGATTACCTACTATTATTGTGTTCAATATAAATACCTAATAATATAATATTTTTAGTTCTTCATCATTTATTGGGTGTAGATAAAATCGCGTTTGCAACTCTCATGTAATGGTTATTAATACACTCTCGTAAACCATACGAAACTCACCTTCGGCTCGTTTCGTATTCCGGTTTATGCTCATGTATTAATAACCATCATTACACGATCGTTGCATAATATACTATTATCTACACCCGTACTCTAATATATACCCACAACCCGTTTTATAATGAAATCCATTACGATACAGATTTTCATTACGATACAGATTTTCAACCAATAGAAACCCATTATTTTTCAATCAAGCATGATGTGCAAGCTTTGCATTTTGACGTTTGTCAAGTCAAAATCGGTAGGTATTGAATTTTTGAAGAATTTAGTCAATTTTCGATAATCGTATGAAACTGTCTTATAGCAGTGATAAAGAAGAATTACCAGCCACCCTCAACAGATGTCTTAGACAAGAAAAAATACAATCGAAAGGATTATATTTTTCATTTGACAAATGCAACATATATGTTTTTATTTCCGTCCGACTAAACCAAATGAGCTCGCATGGCCGAGTGGTCAATCGCGCTGGCAGTTGTCAAAAACGTCCGGGTTCAATTTCTGACTTCGACAGAGATTTTTTCCATTTTTTCCTTCTCTTCATTAATGGTTATTAATACACTCGCATAAACCCTACGAAACTCACCTTCGGCTCTTTTCGTATCCCGGTTTATGGTCATGTATTAATAGCCATCATTACACGATCGTTGCATTATATACTATTATCCATGACTATTGTATAATGTACTCATTATTCGTCCGTTTGTTCGACCTTTATTATACCTGAAAACTTTTCCCAGAGATCAATTACCCTAACACCAAACTGATATGTTTGCACTCGACGCCTCGTTTCACTAACCAGGTTAGCATCTTCAGGAGAAGAAAATTGAAACTCAATCTAAAGCTAGCGTTAGTTGTTTATATACCTAAATTTTATTGTCCCGCTATGGACTTTGTTCCTTACTGTTAATCATTCTAATTAATTTCTCGATAATGAACTCACTACCTGCAAGTTCCGTCATCTGGAAGTATTGATTACTTTCTCAACAATAAATTGAAAAGCGGGCTGAAAGGGATAGGTCCCTTGTCACCATTCTTGCTGTTTTTACATTTTGCTACTTCGAGACTCACATGCATCGAGTAGTCTTGGGTCATGCACATGCTTGATCAGTTCCAGATTGTTTTCACCAATTTTGTGGTCATTCAGCTAGAGCGTGTTGGATGACACTGGATTTTTCCACGCCCCCGTATTTTATGTGTACAAAATTCTCTTTGAAACGGGTTTAAATAGCTCGTCGGCTGTGGCCGATGTACTTGTTGTTGCAATCTTGACAACTGATCTCATAAATTCCCGACTTCTCCGAGTTTTCTAGTTTATCTTTTGGGTTACCAAAAAGCTCGTTTTTCACCCTCTTGGGGGTGGAATTTCGGAAAACCCCGATGCATCTTTGAAAGTCTGAAACGTTAACAAAATTGATCAGTTTCAAAAAACATCACATTTTATTCTACTTCGATTTTGAAGAGGTATAATTGCAAGAAGAAGGTGAAATAAAACTTCGGTTTACTTAAAATGTACTCTTTTTTAATGTAATAATGTGATATTTTACATAAATAATAATAAAATGAATTATGTTGTGATTGTGTTAAACACAGCAACATGTTAAGTTCTAAGACGATTTGTACATAGGCATTGTCTATAATAAGCATTAATAACAAACAACTCAATGTTGATTCGATCCCCACATCTGCATTGGAAAACCCTAATATTTCGGCATATAACAAATGAATTTTTATCACACAGAACAATAATAACAATCTTTAAAATCATGTTGTTTACGAACGAACAGGCTTGTTTGAAATGTGTGATACGGTTGAATGCCAAAAAGAATAAAAAACTGAAAAAAATCCGTTCCTTATAAAGACTCGAATAGAAGTCCTTGCATTCAATTGAAATCTGAACGCTCTGTGACGTCAGTACCCTTATTGAATGGTACGCGGGCAATTCACAGATATTGTTTATCTGCTTTGAGGGCTGCGGTTATTCATATTTATATTGCATGTTCAAATTGAAAGTGTGAGTATTGGGTGGCAAGAGTTTGCTACTGTTGAGTTCGAATAGTTTCATGCCAAATTATTTCCTGTACTGCGTTCAATAGTTGTGAAATGTTTCGAAAAATGGTTAAGGCTTTCGCGGCCGAGGTTATTAGTATAACTACTTCTATCCGGGCTTGAAGGCCGTCGTTCTTCGGAATTTCTTCCTGACGTTTCGCTAGCGCGAGTGGCCAGCTTCTTCAGAGGCTTATTCATCTCCGATGACTAAACAGTTCGATTTCTCAAGGCGTATTTATATTGATGCAGGTAGTCTGGAGTGTTAATTACTTCTGTCGGGTTCGGGGAATAATCATCATTACTAGTTGCCGCAGGTAGTGCGGCAACTAGTAATGATGATTATTCCCCGAACCCGACAGAAGTAATTAACACTCCAGACTACCTGCATCAATATAAATACGCCTTGAGAAATCGAACTGTTTAGTCATCGGAGATGAATAAGCCTCTGAAGAAGCTGGCCACTCGCGCTGTTTCGAAAAAGCCGATTAACATTACTCCCATTTCACAGTTTTTCCATAATTATAAATCATGCAAGTCATTTTTTAGTCAAAATTTCAAAAATTATGTATGTGCAGCACAAATTTTATAAACCCTGATTGAATAAACGAAACCGTTTTAACATCTCTGTCAATTTTGAAGAGTGCCACTTTATATGTCAAAGTGAGAAGAAATAACTCAATAATATAAACATTACCACTTGGAATATTGGTTCTAATCTACTAAAATCTGAAAAAAATCAAGAATTGATATTGAAATCTATATGAGTGTAAAAGGAAGGACTTCTATCCACCCAGAAAATTTACCGCCTCAATTAAAAACTGTTTCTGTTGGAAAGAACAGGTTCAATCAGTCAACACTTTTATACGTTTATAGATTCCAATATTGATTTTTAATTTTCTAGATTGTGGTAGATTAAAAACCCAGCAAAATACGAAAAAAGTTTTCTTCCTTAAAAAAAAAAATATCTGTTAAACAGAACTTGGAAGAGTTTCATCGTGATATTGACGAAAATCAAAAAAAGGCAATCCGTTTGAAAATGTACAGCGTGTTCCATCCCGAAGAACACATCATATTGGCTGAACCCCGAATTCAAATTGGTCCAATGTAAATATATCGTAAGTGGAAAAATTGGTGCTGAACTTATATGAATCAATATGGAAAAAACGATATTTCAATATGATTATTGGTTCAATATTGACGATAAATTTCAACTGCATATTGTAAGGTGCGATATTGATAATATGTGGGTTTAATAACTTATTAAAAATATCAAAATAACCATATCAGGTGATAATGAATAATATCAGTTCAAAAACATAAAGATTTCAGTATTTTATGCATTTTTTATGTACTCAATTTTCAATGTTCGATATTATTTGGAAGCTAAGATTTTTTTTTTTTTTTTTTCATATCGGATGCTGGTCCTGTCACCAGCAGCACCTCAGCCTCTTGGGCTTTTTGTGCATTCCAATTAGTTTCACAGCACCCACTCCGTAATTCTAGTCCCCTGTACCAATCTGTACAGGTTCTTCACCGGATGACTGTTGTATTCTTCGGGAGTTAGTCTGGGCTTCCCGAATATTGCCTGTCTCTTGCGGTCTAGTGCTTCGCATTCTGACAGTATGTGTTTGGCTGTTTCTGTTCCTTTGCCACATTGTCTGCAGGAAAGTTCTCCGTTGTACAGCCCCATTTTGTTCAGGTGTTTCCTCATTGGGCTGTGACCAGTGAGAAGGCCCGTTATTGTTCGAACTTGATTCCTGCTCAGCTTGAGTAGTTCTTCAGTTTTGTGTTTTGACGGTTCTTTGATGTATGTTTTCCCGTGGTGCATGAGAGGGGCATCTTTCCACCTCTCCTTATGTTTTCGTTTGATCCAGTCCCGAATGCATCCTCGAATGTCGGATTTAGTAATCCCGAGTGCGGGTTCTGGACCAATATATGGAGTTGATGAAGCTAAGA
The DNA here is from genome assembly GCA_032362365.1 of Zygogramma bicolorata. Lineage (NCBI taxonomy): Eukaryota > Metazoa > Arthropoda > Insecta > Coleoptera > Chrysomelidae > Zygogramma > Zygogramma bicolorata. The sequence goes on from JAVJAQ010002861.1 coordinate 8,929, forward strand.
TTACAATATTGAATCATGAAACTAACTGGCATATTAGTATAATAAATACTGCCTTACAGATATGTGAATTCTGATTGCTTGAATCGCCATTTTCGAATGACAAACTTAGAGGGCTATTGGGATTTTGAGAGTGATCACTTACTGTATTCAAAAAGATATCAGTATTGGTAATGCAATATTCATAAAATTAAAATGATAAAATAATAATATTCCTAAAAAAAAGTCAAGGATTACGTCAAGAACTTTTTGCACAGCAAGTTCCACATTCTAAACCTTATTCACAGAATATGTGATCCTTCAGTGTTTTTTCAAATAGATTTTTATTGTAAAACTTAATTCTTTAACATTTTGATGTTGTCTTGAACATAACTTGGCGTAGAGTGTATAGTGGTCGACAATGATAATGCCATAGCGAAGATGGTGAGTTCAAGCCCTGCAGCAGGCAGAGTTTTTTCCAGATAAGTATTTAGTTGTGACTTGTGACAAGGAAGTGAATTTTTTAAATGACAGGGAGGTATATTGAACGAATCAACATTTTTCGCATGTAAAAAATTTAAAAGTATGAAGTGACATTGACAAAATGGTTAAGGCTTTCGCGGCCGAGGTTATTAGTATAACTACTTCTCTTCGGGCTTGAAGGCCGTCGTTCTTCGGAATTTCTTCCTGACGTTTCGCTAGCGCGAGTGGCCAGCTTCTTCAGAGGCTTATTCATCTCCGATGACTAAACAGTTCGATTTCTCAAGGCGTATTTATATTGATGCAGGTAGTCTGGAGTGTTAATTACTTCTGTCGGGTTCGGGGAATAATCATCATTATTAGTTGCCGCACTACCTGCTGTGATTTCATTAGTTATTCTTGTTTTCTTCAGAATCGGATTCCAAATTCTGTTTACATCGGTACCACGAAAAGATCTATGGGTACAAGGCTCAAAGAGCATCAAAGGAACTGCAGGCTGGGGCAAACCGACAAATCGGCGGTGGCGGAACACGCATTGAGTGAGGGCGACCACAAGATTCTGTTCGAAAATGCAACACTGATTGCCCCCAACCAGGGTTACCATAGCCGACTGGTGCGGGAGGCAATAGAGATCCAAAAACATGCGGACAATTTTAACAGAAAGGAAGAAGCGTTGACTCTAAACAGAATTTGGAATCCGATTCTGAAGAAAACAAGAATAACTAATGAAATCACAGCAGGTAGTGCGGCAACTAATAATGATGATTATTCCCCGAACCCGACAGAAGTAATTAACACTCCAGACTACCTGCATCAATATAAATACGCCTTGAGAAATCGAACTGTTTAGTCATCGGAGATGAATAAGCCTCTGAAGAAGCTGGCCACTCGCGCTAGCGAAACGTCAGGAAGAAATTCCGAAGAACGACGGCCTTCAAGCCCGAAGAGAAGTAGTTATACTAATGAAGTGACATTAATCGAATATATATTTTGTCGATACATTATTAACAATACCTGATACCTTATATGGTCTAAACGATATATCCTTACATTGTTTTCGACAACTGATCCAATTTCGCCAAATATTCAAATTTGTTTACGACCAATATGATATTTACGAATATAAGGTCAACATTCCCTTAATATTGAACTAATATTGATCTAGACATATTATATCTGTGCTACTTGAGATCAAAAGCAAATTCTGGGTTTTACATCAAGGGCCTTGATTCACTACAAGTTTTTTCGACTTTTCATTTCGGATAAATTTCCATTTCGAAGGCAGATGACTCTGAATATTGTTTCAAAAAATCTCTCATTGCCGCCAGGTATATAAGAAGGAATTATAAGCTGTTTTAGTAAAAGTGTTTTGTTACTATTTTTTGTGCCACACTTGTATTATACTATAATTTCCGACTAATGACTGAAATGACTATAAAACCGAAATTATCGAATCCTCAAATGCAGACGTAAGAAAGGCAGACATCGTGGCGAGGAAGTGGAAACATTCCCAACTCAGAGTCAGGCTCATCATGTCCTTCATCAGTTCTTTGTCACGCATTCCTCGCAAGGAAGTTCGTCAAAGACAAAATAAATGATGTCTCCGGCTAATGTTCCGCCCGATGAAAAACACGACAGGGCCTATGAACTAGCGTTAATCTAAAATAAATTATAAATAGTCATATTTACAGGCGTATAGACATATTGTACAAGGGCTTGTATTTTTATCCGGCGAAGGATCTGTGACGAATGTTCGTACATCGACACATGTTCCTCGTCGTTGATATTTATGGACTCGTTAGATGATTCTCAGATCGCAGAGCAGAAAAAAAAGTTTTTTGATATGAAAAATGAAGAATTACTGTTGTGAAATTCATGCAAGTGTAGAAGAGCAAATGAATTTTAATCTCAATAAACGTTTCGAAAACTGGATTTGTTTCTGTTTCGGGGTCGACTAGAAGTTGCTCATCTACCGTTGGATAGATTCTCCAATTGAATCTGAGTTATACTCAGATTGTGGTGAGTTTTTCCACCAAAAAAATCACCAATAAAAATCCATCCATCAGAAAAAATGATCCTCAACGATATACTCTATATAATATTGAAATAATATGATAGAAAACAGTTCCAATATTTTTTTATTTTTATCAATATTCGTTAATAAACTCCTAATGATTACTGGAAGAATTGTTACTACTCTGCAACCTCTGAAAATGTTGTTTTCGAGCTCTGTGCAACATTCGAATCATTTAGCGAGTGAAGAAAAGTTAATCATCGATCTGCTGTTTTTTGCTGTCATTAGACATTTTTTTTTTAATGAAAACATGGTTAGAAAATGATGATTTCAGATGAATTGAAACAAACAAACTGTTCGACTTCCTGAAAGAAAAATATATATCAAGTACTGCAATCGTTTTCTTGGAAAACGACTACTTTCTCTTCCAATACCATGCCGAGCATTGAACTGTTTTTCACATCATTCTCAGGTAACCCTAATCAAATAGACGAACCAGTGGTTGGCTTTTGTTCTGTTGACCTGCTCTATAACGAGAGGAAGCAACCAACTGGAAAAAGTATGCAAATGGTCAAATAGTTCCTT
>JAVJAQ010002862.1:6897-78780 GCA_032362365.1 Zygogramma bicolorata
GACAAGGGCATAAAGGATCCCTTTGGAAAGTGAAGGTTGAACTTCTTATAGCTTATCACATATTTCTTATTACTTAAAACTACATACTTGTCATCAAAATGTTGGATAATTTCCATCTCTTATTACCTAAAGCTTATTACTTAAAACTTGCTGCATAAATTCGGTGTTAGTCCCAGTCGTTTTCTCGAAAAATTATGTATCACTAATTTATAAAACTTGGAAAATCGAAGCGATTGACAGAATAATTATGAGAAATATAACCTAACTTTTGCTGATTAGGCATTCCAGATACTTGTCAAATGAATCATATGGCGGCATTTGCCCCCCAGAAACTTTCGTTTGTTTTTTTTTTCAAAAGAGTTAGTGATTTCCATGATAAAACTGGTGCGCCTTAGGTGCTTTTCTATCCTTTATTCAGAAGCATTTGAATAAAGGAAGATGCAAATACACGAATTTTACACTGGTTTTGCCGATAAATGTCATAACTAGTAAAAACAGAAACTAATCGAATTGTTAATTGTCTGCTACCCATACATCACGTGATCTAATGCCTTATTGGTTCTGATGATTTCCATTGGTTCGGTGAATATTCTTATGTATGATGTCAACAAACCTGAGGTCCAAGTTTTGAGTCTTGTGAATACATTGTTATTCGAATAGAGTGACGTAGAGCGATATGGACTAGATGTGTCGAAATGCGACACAACACCAATTCGTATACGAATTTATCTCAAAACTAGAGGCCCTGAAATGAGCTTATTTCGTGAACTTCGTTTGTAAAAACAAGATTTGACGGATATTTTGAAATATCAAACTTCAAATGTGTCATATGGGAAAAGTGATCATGACGTTGTTTTTATCCTAATCTAAAAGTTGAAAATTGGGAACTCGCAAGGTCACATTTTTTAGGATTGAAACAAAAAAACTGAAACAGTTGTATTAATAGTCTCAAGCAGGGTTCATATATTCATATAGGCACGATTTTCGTAATAAAATTGCGATTAAAATAAGATGGAGATCGAACACTGAAATATCATTGGCTACTTTTTAGTTACACCCTTTTCTATTGGGACAAATCTTGAGAATTTCGTACCTACATGAATAGAGCTTCATGGGAAGATACACAATCAACGTATTATTGGTATTGAAACTGAGACACTTAGGTGATAGGACTGGAACAATGACAGAGATGTATACATTGGCCCTAATTCACGCATTCTCAACTCGCAAGGTAAGGTGTTTTCTAGCATTCAATCGTATTCGAAGACGTTTTTAAAAACAATTTGTCACTAATTACGAAAGTCGCCAGAATGCAAGAGTTATTTAATCAGTTCAAACAATCAACTAGCTCTGATCAAACAACTTCAAATCAAACATTCAGGTAATTCAAATAAACGGCAAACGAGTAAAACTTCTCGACTTTCGCCCCTGAAAAATAAAACAGAAAGCATACATAACCTCACAAAATAGACGAATAGGTACGTTTCAAAACCAATGTAATTTCAGTTTTGAATCATCTTGAATAAGTTTCAAATCATGTTTTATGTGACGTCACCGTTTCAACGGCAGAATTAATGTATTCGAATCACAGACGAATACATTTTGAGTTTTGAATACATTAGCGCCAGAAAACGCCTCTAATTTAGCTTGCTCAGTTTGCATCATTGTCTTCCATTTGAACATCCCTCCAATCCACGGATAAAGCGTATACGGTCGTTCAATGCCACGTCATTGTTATTTATATGTCACTGGGTAACCAATCAGAAAACATGATTTGAACCGCAAAATAGCATTCCTATTTTGCAAAAATAGCACTGCTAATCCAGCTCTGCGAGAATCCAAAAAATAACCAAATCATCTTTCGAACAATCCGTTCAGGCCAGCCTCAAATTACCTACACAGAAGGTTTCGGCTGGCACCTGTCAGAAAACAAATACTCCCCTGGCTAATACCACGAAGGGCATTGGATAACATCCAACTGGTACCAGTGCAGGTTTCTTCACAGAAGGAAATCCTGCATTTGCTTTCGTCGATACAAATGAAGGAATTGATTTTCAATTATAGGGACGGACACACTTGCAGACCGGTTTCGGGCTATTTGGTCACGCGTCAGTGCAAGGCAGTGCCATCATCAACATAAAGTCGATGACTTCCCATAATTAAAAATCAAAATCCTTCAGAGTATCAAGCCCCGACCTAAGCTGATGCGAACAACGAAGTTATTGCGACATCTGCCAATGGACGAGGTATTCCGAAAGCAAACCGAATTCGCCCATTCCTCCTGCGAGAAAAATGTAAAAACATTTGACGTAGTCAGTGGGCACACTTGAAGACTGGCGTTAAATAATCTTTCGAACAATCCGTTCAGGCCAGCCTCAAATTACCTACACAGTAGGATAGTCTTCAAGTATGCCCACTGACTATGTCAAATGCTTCTACATTTTCTTAGCAGGAGGAATGGGCGAATTCGGTTTGCTTTTGGAATACCTCGTCCATTGGCAGATGGCGTAATAACTTCGTTGTTCGCATCAGCTTTGGTCGGGGCTTGATACTCTGAAGGATTTTGACTTTTAATTATGGCAAGTCATCGACTTAATGTTGATGATGGCACTGCCTTGCACTGACGAGTGGCCAAATAGCCCGAAACCGGTCTGCAAGTGTATCCGTCCCTATGAAAATCAATTCCTTCATTTGTATCGACGAAAGCAAATGCAGGATTTCCTTCTGTGAAGAAACCTGCACTGGTACCAGTTGGATGTAATTCAATGCCCTTCGTGGTATTAGCCAGAGGAGTAGTTGTTTTCTGACAGGTGCCAGCCGAAACCTACTGTGTAGGTAATTTGAGGCTGGCCTGAACGGATTGTTCGAAAGATGATTGGATTTAACGCCAGTCTTCAAGTATGCCCACTGACTATGTCAAATGTTTTTCCAAAAAATAACGACATTTTCATCAACATGAATGGTCCAATTGTTTGAAAAACCATCAAACCATAAACGATGAATAAATCAATGAAAATTTTTCATAATCATTTGTTCCAATAATCAACGACAAAAGAAAATATAAAACAATAATGAAAACTGCTGAAAATCGAAAAACATTACTCAAAATATGCGATTCCATTAGTTGAAAAGATCAAAGACACGTAAAATTGATTGTTCTTGGTGGTGCCAGGCATATTCCAATAAAACAAAATTGAAAAAAGCGGGCGGATGCTGATAAAACCGGATTGAAACGCAAAAAAGCGGTCGCGAGGAGGGCGATTTTCAAACGCTGCTGCCGCCATGTTGTCCTCTGTTTGGAGAAGGCAGCACTGCTTTTTCATATAGTCCTACCCCTCACCTGTCTTGAGGAAAAATCACAATACGGGAGACTCATCATTACAGAAAACTAAACAAAAAAATTTTTATTTTTTTTTTGTTGATTTTTTTCTATATCGTTGCCCCATTTTGGACATGGCAGCAGGGCCTTTTTGTGTTCTCCTATTGATGAACAAACGAATTATATATATATGACTTTTGGGGGCCATATCATTATAGGTTTAGTGTCGTGGCCTCTTAGACTATAGTGACAAGCATGCGCAAAATGAATATTGGGAAGCAAAATTCATTTTGCGCATGCCTCTGACCAGTTTCTAATCGGTCAAATGTGTTGTTGGAACGAACCTATTAGGAACCTTATTTGGAAAGAAATTAATTTGAATATTAAAACAAGCACAAGTGTTGCAAAATCTTAATAGTTTTATGGGTTTGAAGAGTTTTCAATATTTCAGTTGTATTCATTGAATACAAAATTAGCCTCATGTTATATTCATCAAAAATAGCGAAAAAATCAGTTTTGTCCTAAATTTGGTATATAGTCATAAAAATACAAAAGAAACAATCTTTTCAAATAACTTTTTTTGAAAATCAGTCAAGAAAATACTATTTCTCCATTTTTTCAAATGTCATTTTTGACAAAAAACGAATGTGTTCATGATATTTCTGGTCTGATTCGAAACAAAAACCATACCAAGTTCAATTTCATGTAAGTGTACCATTAAAAAGTTTCCATATATTGCCGACTTATTAATGTTGTCACTGTCGAACAAATTTTTAAAATAGTCCATTTCTAGATGGAGTTATAATGATTAGGAAAACCTTTCATTTACATTATTTTTCTACCCTAACTACCTACTGAATAAACGGCATTGAAATCGTTTTCAGTTTGAATACGAACATCTTTTTTAGTTCTCAAGTGAAATGTAGGTATAGATAAGCAGTTATCTTGGAATTTGGAATGTTGACAATGTCATCATAATATCCAACTTCAAAATCCCTCGCATATCAATTTTCAATAGAATCGGACTATAAACACAATTCGTCCGCCATCTTGTTTTGAATTTTGACACCGACCCGGCCTTCGACAGCTATATTGAATTTATTAATTTTGATAAAGATCAATTTCAACAAAAAAAATTTATAATGCATTTTTATCGGAATTATGAACACCTACGAAATTTTAAGTTAATAGGACAACTAGAAGGGACTTAAAATAACAGTTGCAATATTCGACCCAAACAAACATTGAAGTTGAATAATATCATGTAAAAATTGTATGCATCTTTTCTCACAAACTTATAGGTAGTCGTTACTGAAATAAAGTTCGTAAACCTTCCTACATACTATTGCAAATATATAAGTCCGGCCCTGCCCGAGCAAATCCCCTATATGTTTCCGAAATGATCAGATTGCAGTGTTGCCAATTGGCGGATTATTGTCCGATTTGCGCATCCTCACAACCGTTGCGGATAATTTTCGCATCCCAAAAGTATTTCGGACAATTTTGGAATCTTAGGGTGAGAAATAATGAAATCGTTCATTTTCTTGACAAAAAAAAAATTTTGTAATGTATCATTCAAAATATGAACTTGGCAACATCCTAATTATTACTGTTTGTGTGTTCGTGTCGTTTCACTTCTTCAACACAATGTCAGCTGTCAGCAAGGTCACTGAAAAATACGCATCTGCAGTAACTGATTATCTACCACTGGAAATGCACTTTTTTGCATTCTATTTATGCCCTTTGTTGGTGTCCTTACTCATTTTACAATCCGAGTGTCCGAGTTACAGAAACAACTTGTTTCTGTCTGTCTTTTTGAGGGTTAAATTGACATGTCAAAGATAGAGAATAAGAAGGTGCTTGAAATTCTCAAATAGAAAATATTTACAACTTTTGTTATACTCGGAAAGCTATTCTTCCTCTTCTTTCAATTCAAAAATGTATCAGACTGCCTAAATTTTATCAGAACTAAACACAAAATTACTAATTACCAATTTTCTATCAAATGACTTGTGACTTGTACTTTAAAACCGAAGACACTCCTAGGATTGTAAAATGAGTAGGGAAGCCGAAAGGCACAGAGGCGATAGTGAACTCGTCCGTTGCATTTGTACTGGTCAATAAAACGCGGCTAATGTCTACCGATGCCTGTCTAAAGCCGGTGGCTCACGGTCAGTTAATTTGATAAAATTGCTCTGAAGTGACGTAATTTTTAGTAGTTTCTGTCAAATTGTGTACAGCAAACAAATAGAAATAACGTCACTTTGGGACAGTTGGATCAAACTATTTGACTTGACCGTGAGCCATGGGCTTGAGTGCATGGACCAAATGTATATCGATGAAAGTGAACAACAAACATTTTGATATCTGTCTATTTTCATTCTTTAGTTGAGGAACGTGATCGTAAAATTTAGTCCTCTTTTAATATTTTTCCTATTGTTTCTTTCCTAACAAATACAAATATGTTCCTAATGCGGTGTTGTAACCAAACGGCAGCACTGATCAAGACCAAAGGCGCTGATTCAAGTTTCAACATTGTTTACTTCCTGAACGCGAGATTACCAAAATTTCGCATCCAATCGTAGAAAATCGCATCTTTTCGAGGAGGGTGGCGGATAATTTTGTCATCATCCATTGGCAACACTATCAGATTGTGAGATCGCTAACGAAAACTGGAAGAAATTCTTTATGAGTTTCACATGGTTTCACATTCCACCTAGGTGGGGTACCAGAACAGTGGCTTAATCACCTCATTCTCGAAAGCGAAAGGTTCTTTAGATGTCACGCGCGATTGCATCAAACCATTATTCCTCAGGGACTAACTATCTTGTTGGGGGTTTTCGCCATATAAGGGTACTTCCAACGTTAAATCAATCAGAGAGTCGAGTTTTCCTTAAAAATACTTTATTTCGTCGAAACTGCAGCTGCCAGACTCTGATAATTAGAAAAGTATATTAGAATCGAAATGTGACGTCAAATTCGAAATCTTGGTCCTATACTTACATTGCCGAGATGTCGAATTTGACGTCATTTTGACGTCACATTTCGATTCTAATATACGTTTCTATTTATCAGAGTCCCCGTGCAGGTCTTGTACAGAAGTTACAGTGGTACACAGAATTTCAAATAGTGTTGCGTTAGATCTTTTGTTACTGCCACGCTACGCAGAGCGTTTCTAGTTTTTATGTGCGGTACATCATGTGACATCAATAAAGGACAGAAAAACAGTTGAAATGAGGATGGAGAATATGAACTATTGTTCCAGTTATTCGAAAATGCAACGAAGCAAAATGCAAGTCTCATGATGTGTCGCTATGTGGATTAAACTCATTTAATTTGTTTATTCAACATGCTAATTGTTTATTCAACTAAAATAAAGTAATAGGTTGCAATGATTATAATTCAGGAAGACTGCACTTCACAACATTCCTCCCCGCTAAGAACGAAATTTGTAACTTGGATTGTTGCACATTTCGATGTTCGCAGCTGATTCGGTTTGTGAAGTTTCTTGTGAGGTCAAAATATCTTTATTTTCGGTCAATTCCAAATTATCCTTTTTTTCATTTGTTTCATTTTCTTTCAAACCTTTAGCATGTTGTATTCGCACAAACACAATGTAAACAATTAACAAAAACATTATAACGTAAAGGAATACATAATGAGGTAATTTATTGAAATAACTTGGCTGCTGACTTTGCAGAGCTATTTCTCTAGCTTTCAACTGATTCAAGTCAAAACTGAGTTTTTCAAGCTTATTTGATTGTTTGAATGAAATCAAAGTTGTTTCATTTAGTGGAGGCAAATTGGTTATTTGGAAAGACTCGTTCAGAATATTTTGATTTATATCGAATTTCGGATAAAAAGTTACATATTGTGTATCATTAGAATCATAATCTTCCAAAGAATTCAACAGTACTGAACTTGTAAAAGCTGAACAATGTGCTTTCAATTTCATGATACCTGTTTCCTGTAGAGGTACTTGTTCTTGAAAATCTCCACATTTGATAGTTAAAATTTCCTTCATAGGACTACTAAAAATCCAATGATTTGGTTGATGTAACTGAATAAATATTGTACCTTTCAAATTCGTAACTCGCCTTTCACATATATCAGGCATTTGTTGAACATGAGAAAATAATAAAACTTCACAAGACTTATGGGCTTGCGAGTAGTATAAGGGATAATTCTGTTTACAGCAATATTTACCTCCTAAATATAGACATTCTTTCAAATCTAGATCGTCCATTAAAAAATAGTGTTCCTTGAAGTTATCTATGATTAGAAACGGTTTCTCGGGAATAATAAAGGTATACAAATTATTACTTAAATGCATAGGTAAACTAGTCATTTTCAAAATGTGGTATTCGACAGTACTAACTAAAGGGATATGTAGAATAAACATAAGTTTTCTATTAATCAATATAACATTTGGTAACATAGACTTATACAATTCTAATGAATAATTATGTGTCAAAAATACAGGGAATGTCAATCCAACTGGCAAGTGAGCATTGAATTGCTTCAAATGATTCATCAATCTAACAGGACTGATAATCAATGGATGTATCTTACCATTTTGAGCAGATATAATAATATTGAGTAAATTGTTTTGGTAAAGATTGAACTGATTAGCTAAAAGATCGAACATTATTAGATATTCATCGAACTCTGAAGTGAAAGAGATTTGGGATGTGACATTATCGAGAACGTTTCCCATACTATTCAGATATGTTTGAATGTTGTTGAACTTTTTCTTCAACATACCAATATCGATAATCGATGAAGAATTCATGATTTCTAAAGCTGTTTGAAAAATACTAGTCTGTTTCGAGAGTAAATTTTGAAGTTCAATTTCTTTCTTCTCTAATTTGTTTATTGCTTCATCGTAATACTTTGCATCATTTTCATCCAAAGTACCAAAAAGAACCTTGGCCGCATCACCAATTATATTTATCAAAGCTCTTTTTGAACGATAGTTTGTACTCGGATCCTCCGAATGCAATATTTCGTTGATCAATATATTGTTGTGTTCGGCACCTTGTAAGGTTAGATTCATTGCATTTATGAATGTATTACACTGTCGAAAATTTGTTGAGGTAGTGGTGAAAGATGCACACAAACCTTTGGTTTTACGGAAATGATAAAGAACCAACGAATACAAGTTATAATATGTGAGTAGATCGAGCGCAGTAATCATTTTCCAGTGACTGCTGTAAAGTGATACCGAGTTAAATTGCTCGTAATAAATACCGGAGCTTTCATTTATCTGGCTAAAAGAATAAAATGATTCGTTACAATGAATATTAATGATAATTAACACATATGATAAAAATAAGACGGCAATTAATTGTTTACTCCTTAAGGAAGGCATTTCTAGTGGAGCAACTGAAACAAAGAAGGTTAATTATTATAAGGTTTTAACCTATTTTTATGGACTCGCGTCCGTTTATTCTTTATTAAAATGGTAACATTTACATTGGAATTTATTTCCATTATTTTATAGGGGCCATTCCATATTGGATCTAATTTCTTACTTCTTCCTTTTCGCGAGGATTCATTTCTCAGCAATACTAAGTCACCTATTTTAAAATCGACAAAGTTTGTGTTTCGATCATAATTTTCTTTTGATTTTTCTTTACTCCGAAGAGTGTTTTCTCTAGCGATTTCGTGTGCGTGCTGAAGACGCAATTTGAGTTCTTGATCATAATCGTCGTAGTTATAAGTTAACTCTGGGGATTTTTGAAGTGATGTGGGGATTTCTACCGGGCGTCCATAAAGTAATTCGAAAGGAGTAAAATTTGTGCTACTATGCACTGATGAGTTGTATACGAATTGAGCATATGGCAACCACGTGTCCCACGTTCTTTGATCTTTATCTATATAAGATCTCAAATACTCTGATAGGCATTTATGCGATCTTTCTAGACCACCATTAGTCTGGGGCCTAAATGCACATGTTTGTACTTTGTGAATTTTGAGTAATTTACATACTTGTTTGAAAACTTCGCTTAGAAAATTTTGTCCTTGGTCAGTGAGCAAAGAATTCGGAATACCGTGACGGCATACTATATGAGTGACAAATTTTTCAGCGATGGTTTGAGCTTCTTGATTTTCCAGAGGTATAAGTTCGCAAAATTTTGTTAAATCGTCTTGAAAAGTGAGAATGTACTTATGATGATTATCTGTTACGGGATATGGACCGCAAATATCTAAGGCAACTCTATCCCATGGTTTCTTTGCAATTGTTGTTATACTCATAGGCATTTTGGTATATTTCGAAGATTTATTTTTTTGACAGGAATCACATTTTTGAATGAAATCATGTATATCTTTGAACATGCCTGACCATTTGTAATTCTGGCGAATTTTCTTGAAAGTTTTGTTTACACCCAAATGACCTCCCAAAGGGGTATTATGGAATTCTTGCAGTATTTGTTGAATTTCATCTTTGGATTCGATTTTTCTTATGTTATTATGATAGATAGTTACACAAATATCAGTGTCTTTGAACAAATATCGAATCATGGTTCGTATGTTCTCTATTTTCAAACTTTTATATGGCATATTTTTTGTAAAGTTATATAATGATATATTTTTTATATTATTCGAAATAGCAAATGCTTTAAGATGCAATAGTGCGTTGAAAATTTGCTCATAAGATATAATATCGTTGAGTTCATGAGTGGGAATTACGATCAAATTCTCATTCGGATAGTAACTAGATTGAAGAACTTTGTAAGATTTTGAACTTATATCAGTGTAAATATCATCAGGAAGAGAAACTGAATTATTCATCAGGTGAGTGCTTATGAAATACACACGTAATGAAGATTGAGCTTGGGAAATGTTTTCATGACTGTCAGTGATATTTGAATTAAGAATGATTTGTTTTTCCTTACATCTCAGAAAGTTTTGATATGTGTAATCATTTTCCGATGATTCTGATATGGTGGTAACTGTTTGTATTCTACTTAACGCATCGGCGTTGGCGTTGAGTTTACCTGGCTTATACACTATATCCATATCGAATTCCTCTAGTTTCAAGCGAAATTTCATAAGACGACTACTAGAATCTTTGATAGAAGATAAGTATTGCAGAGGCTTGTGATCTGAGAGGACGAGGAATTTTTTTCCGAATAAATAAGGGCGGAAATGCTTACAACTCCATACAATGGCTAGCAGCTCTTTTTCGATGGTACTATAATTTTTCTCGGCCTTATTCAAGGTACGGGAAGCAAAAGCTACTGGTAATTCATTGCCAATTTCACCTTGGGATAGTACGGAGCCAATTGCCGAATTGGATGCATCCGTAGTGAGAATGAACCTTTTGGAGAAATCAGGAAATTGGAGTATCGGCGGGTTGCACAATTTTTCTTTGAGAACTTCGAACGCTTCTATACAAAGAGGAGAAAAATGGAAAACTACATTATTTTTTAAAAGATTTGTAAGAGGTTGACTTATTTTTGCAAAATTTTCTATGTGTCTGCGGTAGTAACCACATAAACCTAAAAATGACTTCACTTCAGTAACGTTTTTTGGTATAGGAAATTCTTTTACAGCTTTAACTTTATTGGGATCTGGGCTGATGCCATTCTCCGTAATAACATGACCTAGATAGCAAAGTTCTGGACGTAGGAATTCACATTTTTCTGGCTGTAACTTAAGATTATGTTTTCTCAATCTATCAAGAATATCAATCAACTTAGAATTATGCTCCTCGAAAGTTTTTGCAAAAATGACAACATCGTCAAGGTATACAAAGCAGTGAATACCTTGGAGACCTGATAAAACGCTATTCATTAATCTCATAAAAGTACATGGAGCTCCTTTCAGACCAAACGGCATACGATTGTACTCGTAATGACCATAGGGTACACTGAATGCTGTTTTATGTTTATCTTCCGGATTCATAAGAACTTGATGATAACCTGAAGCTAAATCGAGTGAGCTGAAGTACTTTGAATTTCCCAGTTGATCGAGTATCTCTGTTATATTAGGCAAATAATAAACTTCATCGCGGGTTTTGTCATTTAGTTTCCTAAAATCGACAACAATACGCCATTTTTTATTTCCATGACTATCTGTCTTCTTTGGTACGACTAAGAGAGGAGAATTATATGGTGAAGTTGATTCTGATATTATTCCTTCGTGTAACATATTTTGTACTTGGTCTCTTATTTCTTTATGTTGATTGAAAGGTAATCTATAAGGTTTAATATTGACTGGAATATCGTCAACAGTTGGAATGGAATGCATGACAGCATCTGTGGTGGATAATGAATCACCTTGTAAATAGAATACATCATTATAAGACTTACAAATATTCAGTATGGTTTCCTTTTGATTATCTTCCATGTGGGAAGTACGGATAGATTCGGAAAGTAGTTTCAGCCTTTCAAGATTACATGAAGGATCAGTAATTTGAAGGATATTATAATCAGATATTTTTTCAAAAGATAACTTTGGATTTTCGATCGTGACTTCATGTTCATTCGTATTCAAGAATGCTACATGACAATATCCATCATTAGGCTGAGTCAGACAATTACCGACATATACACCATTCTCGACTTCAGAGGACAAACAAAGTAAATCTGAAACTTGATTAGTTTTAATTAAACGCACTACTTCGCTTCTAGCTGGGATAATTAGTTTATTCAAATCATTTATTTTATTCCGTGTATTTTCAGCGGCTGTCAGCGTAAATGAAAACGTATCACGTTCATATATAAAAGATAAGGAGTTCGTTTCATAATCTATTTTCGCCTTGAATTTTTGTAAGAAATCTTTTCCAAGAATACCATCGTGAGGTATAGGAAAATCATCACTAACGATATGTACAGGATGATTCAAAATATATTTACCAACTTTTATATCTCCGTAGCAAATGCCATAAGTAGGTATAAGGGTTTCGGAAATACCTTTCAAATAAGACTTGTGTTCCGTGTAGCATAAAGCATCATTTTTTGTAGAAGATTTTTTTAAAAGAGTGATAGCACTACCGGTGTCTATCAAAAGATTAGCACTTTCATTTTTTGCAAGTAGTAGAGGTATACGCACACTTTCTGCGACTTCTGAAGATATTTTATTAAGACAATAAACTTTTTCACTTTCAAGACTACAAGAAGGATTTGTTTTAGGATTTTTGGAAAGACTTGTAGTAGGATTTTTGTGATTAAAGTTGTAAGAATTCATTTTTTCTTCGTGAGAAGGATTTTCACGGCAATTTAAAGATTTTCTACCCGAGTTACACTGCCGGACGATGTACTGGGACGCTGGAAGTTTTCCGAATTTGAGACAGTTTGTGAATTGCTATTTCTGAATGAATCAGCACGTTTTTTCTTGAAACAATCTCTGATGTGATGACCCTCTTTTTTGCAATAGGCACATATAATTTTAGCAATATTTATAGGAGACTTTATTTCTCTTTTTGGAAAAACGGGAAACTGAGCAGTGGATGAAGATTTGTTCTTGAAAAAACAATCACTTTCCAAATGTCCATTTCTCTGACAGAAATTGCACTTTTTGAAAGGTTGCTTATTCTTTATGAAACTTTTTTGTTTAAAACTTGTACCAGATGACCTTTCTTCTTCAACTGCTGCTTCAATCGCCTCAGTAAGACTATCAAAACGGGAAGCTTTTATTATTATTTTAAGAGACGAGTTCAGACCTTCAACGAAAGATTTCAAAGCGGTTTTCGAGTTTAAACTTGTGATTACTGTTGCTGCTTCTTCGCCTTCAGATGAAATACATGCATCGTTTAGATCATTTAGCAATTGTTCAATTCTATTGCCAAAATTTCTTACTGTTTCACCAAATTTCTGATGAGCTCTAATAAGTTCACTTTGTAGCTGAGCAATAGTCCCAGACAGCACAGTATATTCATTAGACATCCAATGGATATCCTTTTTGGATATCCAGTATATCCATTGGATATAGATGGATATCCAATAGACGTGTAATAGATATCCATATGTCCGCCTATATCCAGGATTTAGGAGATATCCTGTGGATATCTATGGAGATATCTACTGGATATCTCCTGATATCCAATGGATATTGATAGGATATCTTATATTCACATTTGGTATATCCACTGGATGAATAATGGATATCCTTATAGATATTGAAAAACTTTTTTGTAGCTCTAGCTGTCGAATATTCATTTTATTGAAAACTTGATATACAAGCAGGTGGTGAACAACAAAGACTATCACTCTGGTTTTCTCCCTTGATGTCTCACTTTGATGTGACTGTTGAATATTTTCTTCAATATCTTCAGTTTTTGTCTCTCCATGCATTCGTTAGTCACTTCACTCAAATAATCATCTGAAGCCTCATCGTTTGAATTACAGCTCAAATTATTTTCATATTCACATGATGGTTCCGCTCTCAGTTCCGCTGATACGTTGTTTTGAATATAATTAGTATCATTTGAGATGCCTGGGTTTCTAACCACGAAGGTATCTCGTCGACATGTCCAGAAGACACTTTCGTTTTCGTGAAGACATTTCCTGTAATAAAAAATGTCTAAATGTAAAACTATTATCATTGAGCACGAAAGCAGAAGCTTTGGTACTAATAATTATAATGTTACTTATTAATAACCAACCAATTCAAAGCAACCGAACCAAGCCACCACCAGTTCACCAAAAAGGTTAAGTGATATCTACTCAACATTCTTACACCACAATGCTACAGTAATCATATCAATAAAATAACAGAGACGAAAACATGTTAAGATTGATCCAACAAACTTACCTTCTCCAAATCTCGAGCACTCCAAAGTATCAAAAACAACCACTTTGCAATTTATTAATTCACCTACATGTGCAATGTGCACCGTATGACCGTATACCACTTTCCATTCAATGCAAAACAAAATGGAGTAATGACACGATACCTATACAAAAGGAAGAGAGTATATACACCCTAATTGTGAAGGACCAAGACAGAATGATAATTTTCTACACGAAATACTTTATCCTTCACAGTCTCTCTTTATCGTATCGTTCGCGGTTCGACTTCGACAAGTTCTAGCGCTGCCTGCCAGTTTTCCGTCTATCATAGACACACGGCATGTTCTACCATCTCTCTTTCGCGTGTGGAACCAAAATCAAAGTGATCACTCCATAACGCCTAGCTAATGATTCATTGTACATATTCAAAGACCAGTTCTGAAATTCTTCAACAATAAATTCCATTAGTTCTATCACTGATGCCTCTCTCTGTTTGTGATGAACCACAAACGGAGAGAGAGAGGCATCATAGTGAAAGAACTAACGGAAGTTACTGATGAATTTCAGAACTCGCCTATATTATCAATTATCATATTCCTTATGTACGCTGTCAGGGAACGAGTTTTTATGCCCTAATCTTAATTTTCTCAATGCATATATTCCTTGCAATATTGAATCTCGATCAAGGATTCAATTTCACGTGTTGAATAAGACAAAAACACATTTAGCTCAGACAAAATTCACAGCTCTTCTCCATAGGAAAATGTAAGCCCAGGGTGTTGTAGACAGAGAGAATAATAGATATCCATGGATATCCATTGGATATATATTAGGACATTCAAATATTTTTATGCGTTGAAGATATGTGTTGAAGCTTTCTTCTGAACTAGTTTTCATACGATTATTACTTATGATACCAGATAAAAATAGAAGCTCATAATATTTTTTAAAATCCATGGAATATATCCACTGGATGTCTATTAGATATCTTCCATGGACTGGATGTTCAGTGGATATTGGGCTATCCATTGGATATCTAATGGATATTGTGTGCTGTCTGGGGTACGTGTTTCCAAAAATTGTTCTTGTAAATCCTTTTTTAGCTCTAACCAGGAAGCATATGTCTTATGTTTGACTACTTGATAAGCTAAACCCGATAATTTAGATTTTATGATGTTAACTAACATAGATGCATCAGATGCTTGTGAAAGACTTGTATGCACTATGTCGCAACAAGAGGTGAATTTATGAAATTCTGATCTATCACCTTTGAATTCTGGAATTAGTTTCAAAGCAGTATCAATGTTCAACTTAGGCATAGTTTCAGGATTGACTTCCGTATTTGATTGCATTAAATTCAATTAATCAACATACATAAGAGAAAAACACAATAGAATGAAATCGAATAAAAATTCACAAGTGTATGGTAAAAATAAAGACGAATAAAATGAAGAATGATGGGCAGAACGACACTTCACAGTACACACTGAATAACTTACTTGAAGACTCTTGCTAGTCGTCGGCGAGTTGACAGTTGGCGAAATTCTCTTCCTCCAGTGGGCTGACTGCGGTAAATGAGCTTTCCACACAGCTCTGAGGTACGAGTTTTCGTCTGGAGATTTTTCTTCTGAGCCTACTGAACCAGTATGCTCCTTGTGTTGAACCTTATTGGACCGGTAACCAGCTTGGTTTAACAGGACTACCCTGGCTTCGAAGGACTTGGAGAACAGGAAAATCTCGTATTTTGTAGGATATCAACTCTCTTTTTCTCGAACCCTGCACGCCTGACACCAGATTTATGTTGGGGGTTTTCGCCATATAAGGGTACTTCCAACGTTAAATCAATCAGAGAGTCGAGTTTTCCTTAAAAATACTTTATTTCGTCGAAACTGCAGGTCTTGTACAGAAGTTACAGTGGTACACAGAATTTCAAATAGTGTTGCGTTAGATCTTTTGTTACTGCCACGCTACGCAGAGCGTTTCTAGTTTTTATGTGCGGTACATCATGTGACATCAATAAAGGACAGAAAAACAGTTGAAATGAGGATGGAGAATATGAACTATTGTTCCAGTTATTCGAAAATGCAACGAAGCAAAATGCAAGTCTCATGATGTGTCGCTATGTGGATTAAACTCATTTAATTTGTTTATTCAACATGCTAATTGTTTATTCAACTAAAATAAAGTAATAGGTTGCAATGATTATAATTCAGGAAGACTGCACTTCACAACAATCTAGTCTTTAAACAATGTCAACACACATGTGTCTACTTCAAACCCAACATGTATTTTCTGTCAACAAAATCATTTCATATTTTCTTGCGGCAACTTTTTGAAATTGAATACACAAGAACGACTTACTGAAATCGAAAAGATTAAGGCATGTACAAACTGTTTACGCAAGGGACATTTTTCCAAGGATTGTAAAAGTTCCCACTCATGTAAAAAATGTTCTCATCGTCACAACACTCTTTTGCATGTAGACAAAGAACAAACAACAAACCTCAAACTCTACTATCCAAACAGCGTTGCCAAGCAATGAAAACAACATTCAATCTGCTACAAATATTGCACAATCAACTCTTACCATCTCTTCTGAATTTAGAGACGATTCATATATTATGCTTTCAACAGCGAGTGTTTTCATTTTAGATAAAAATGGCAATCCTCATAAGTGTCGAGCAATTCTTGATAACTGTTCTCAGTCGAATTTCATAACTGAAAAATTATTCAAACCCCTACACTTTCCTTCAGAAAAACTTGCACATTCAATAGAAGGTTTTGGATCTAACGTCACAACTATATTCAATAAGACTTGTACTACAATAAAATCCACAATAAACGCCTACACTCAAAATAACATACCATTTTTGGTAACTAACAAAATTACAAAGATTCAACCTGCTGATCAAAGAACGTAAACTTTCACGGCCGGAGGTAACTGATTCTTGGGTGTTTTCCGGGTTTGATGGCCGTGGTCCACAGGTTCTTATTCCTGACGTTTCGCCTACGACTATGGTAGGCATTATCAAAGTCTGTGAGGTAACGGACGCAATGATCTCGTTCTCACAGTAGATACGAGTATTATATCATCAGTCAAGTTGTATTATTCTAGGAATCAGAGACAATTAGAGTAGACCCTGATGTATTTAAGGAACTTCTAACAAAGAATAATTTAGTGTTTAGTAACATTCGCTTGATAAAGATACAGTGTATCGAAACATGTCGCGAAGATAATAAATTTTGTGGAAATTTAATCGTGTCTACCTTATAGCGTAAATGATTCAACCATTGTATTAGCATGGATAAATAGTGAACCACACCTGTTAAAAACGTTTGTGGCCAATAGGGTTGCCGAAATACAACAATCTACCAATAAAAATAATTGGAGTCATATTACAAGTGAATCAAATCCCGCAGACATCATTTCTCGCGGTCTCAATCCGAATGAATTGGAAGATTGCAAAATTTGGTGGACAGGCCATGTCTGGCTGTCTCAAGATGAAATTTCATGGCCGAAAAATAGAACTTCATTCGTTTCAGAAATTCCAGAAATGAATAATCTGAATCATACTTTGATTTCACGCACAGATAACCAAAGTCTTGATATCATTGATCGTTTTTCATCTTTTACAAAATTGCAGAGAACCATTACTTATTGCCTGCGGTTTATAAATACTTCAAGGAGTTCACATTTTGAAGCTCGTCTCTCAGGGTCTTTATCAAAATCCGAACTTGATAACGCTCTAATAATCATTTGTAAGATAGCACAGAAAATGTATTTTCCAACAGAATTAAAATCATTACAAAACTCAAAGTCTTCTCCTGAGAAAAATAGAATTCTTTCATTAAATCCATTCTTGGATGAATGTGATCTCATTTGAGTAGGTGGAATAATAATAAATACCTTTATTTCCATTATAAAATTGTATAGAACACGTCACAAAATGAAAACTTGTTCTTTAATAGAAAAGATTGAAGTTCAGCGTTGAATTTTTTTAAACATTTTTTTTTCATATCCTCAGGTAGACTATTATAAATTTCAAGTCCTACAATATTCGGTGAATTGGAAGTTACATTACATCTGGAGTATGGATAATGGAAAATATATTTCTGTCTTGTATTTATATTGTGTATGTAGTTATTACAAACTTGTTTTTATTTTTGAAAATATAAACATATATTTCATATATGTAAAGACAAGTTAGAGTCAATATATTGAACGTTTTAAAAATATCACGGCATGAATGTCTTCGAGAAACGTTAGTCATGATTCGAAGTATATTCTTCTGGGCAGTGAAAACAGGGCCAGCAGCTACTGAAATTCCCCATAAACATATACCATACCTCAAACGACTACTCCCCTGAGCATGGTAAAGATTGATCAATTGGTGTTTCCTCAAAATTTGTCTCATATTTTTGAAAATATATCCTAACGAGTATAACCTCGACGTCAACTTTTCACAGTGAGTCCTGAAATTCATCGAAGCGTCATCTAGGTGTATCCCCAAGAACTTCACCGAATCCAGGCTGCTGTCCAGTTTGATATTGTTTACAGTATAGCAAAACCATATCTGTCCCAATCCGTCCTGTAGAAGGTTTTGCTCTTTCAAGTGTTTACCACTCCAACTTCCATTTTTCTATTTTGTAATTGTAATTTGAACTCGATTAATGTGCCCTCTGTACGACCTTGTTGGTAATATAATATCAATTACCCTCTTACAGGATTCTATTACCTACCCCCCAACCTAACAGTTCAGTGATTACCCGTGGGATGGCGCCACCATGTCAATTCCAAATAATATTCAAAAATTATTCGGTTTACACCTATTGTTTTTTGTTAATGTTTTTATGAGAACCTTATCGGCTTGAACTACGAAGAAACTCGGCATTTTGCACGATTCTTGGCTCCTAGACTTTATCGCCCTTTTCATGCTCACGTTAGATGAGAACCATTATGGCTATTTAGTCAAACTACTTATCAGTATTGGTGACATTGGCTGGTCTTATTCTAGGTAAGAAAATTACAATATTCCTAAAAGTATTTAATTTGCTAACCTGCATTATCATGCTAAGCTTCCAAGTTCTTTTACATACTTGTTTAATGTTTGTGCAGTCTATATACAATATTTACATTATTAACATTATTTTTCTATACAACGTTAATGTCCTTATTCTAGAGTGAAGCTGAACCTCTCTCGTCAGTTGAGAATAAACGATTTATACTGCCAACCACCTGTTTATTTCCGTCGTCAGCCTGCCCCCACGACCCAAAATTTACCCTGAGATCAACTGTTTCTTTTTTTTTTTTTGGACTGAGGTGGCCTTTACTTGATGAAAATCCATAGTTATTACGCTATAAGGTAGACACGATTAAATTTCCACAAAATTTATTGTCTTCGCGACATGTTTCGGTACACTGTACCTTTATCAAGCGAATGTATTTAAACACTAAATTATTCTTCGCTAAAAGCTCCTTAAATATATCAGGGCCTACTCTAATTATCTATGATTCCTAGAATAATACCACTGACCATGATGATGATTCCTAACTGATGCTGATAACTGATACTGATTCCTAATAATAATTATGATATCGGACCATAGTTACTATATACTTATTGATTGAATAAGTTCAACAAAGGGGAACTATTGAGATCCAATTGATCATTTAGCAAACAATTTGAATTTTTTAATTTATTGATTTCCAAAAATTCTAAATGATTAAGTCTAATGCCCTTATTTTCAACATGCAGAATTTCGAAATTTTTATCGAAGTCATGGCCTTCCTCCAAAATATGATTGGCATATGATGAATGAGTTGTTTTCTTTTCATAATTCATACGATGTTCACGTATGCGGTTTTTGAATGGTCTACCTGTCTGGCCAATATATACTTTGGAGCAAGATCCACAATTCAATTTAATTTCATCATTTAATCAGGAGTTTATAAATTGAATTGTGGATCTTGCTCCAAAGTATATATTGGCCAGACAGGTAGACCATTCAAAAACCGCATACGTGAACATCGTATGAATTATGAAAAGAAAACAACTCATTCATCATATGCCAATCATATTTTGGAGGAAGGCCATGACTTCGATAAAAATTTCGAAATTCTGCATGTTGAAAATAAGGGCATTAGACTTAATTATTTAGAATTTTTGGAAATCAATAAATTAAAAAATTCAAATTGTTTGCTAAATGATCAATTGGATCTCAATAGTTCCCCTTTGTTGAACTTATTCAATCAATAAGTATATAGTAACTATGGTCCGATATCATAATTATTATTAGGAATCAGTATCAGTTATCAGCATCAGTTAGGAATCATCATCATTGTCAGTGGTATTATTCTAGGAATCATAGATAATTAGAGTAGGCCCTGATATATTTAAGGAGCTTTTAGCGAAGAATAATTTAGTGTTTAAATACATTCGCTTGATAAAGGTACAGTGTACCGAAACATGTCGCGAAGACAATAAATTTTGTGGAAATTTAATCGTGTCTACCTTATAGCGTAATCAACTGTTTCTGCTCAACAGTGATTGAAACATCTGCTATATTCGTATTTTGAATATTATGAAAACGGATAACTTGAGTTTTTGCAGTATTGAAATGGAGATCTAGATTATTAACAAAATCTGAAGTTTTAGATAAAGCCATAGTACATTTTTGTGTGAGAACATTCTCATTCGAGTCAGACACGAGCAAAGAAATATCATCAGCATAAATTACATGATTTATTCCATCATAAATCGAACTGAGTGCGTTGATATATAGAATAAATAATACGGGTCCCAAAATGGAGCCCTGTGGAACCCCCTCGTAACCGGCAGCCTCCCAGAAGAAGTCTGTTTGAGTTTTCCAATTCATAATATCACATATTGCTGACGATCTCTCAAAAATGATGAGATCAATTTGTGTGGGATACCTCTGATTCCACATTTCTCAAGAAAATTTAATAAAGTTGAGACATTGACACAGTCGAACGCCCTGCTCAAATCACAAAAGATTCCAACAGGGCACTCCCCCGCCTCAATGTGTATCTCATGATATCGTTATAGAAATGATAAACAACTGTTGAAGTTGACTTACTCGATCTGAATCCATGTTGATGAATACTGATAATATTCTGTTGGTTCAAAAAGGCATATTCAAAAATTTTGGATAGACTAGCGGGTACGGTAACCGGTCGTTAATTTTCCAATTGACTTTTATCATTCTTTTTATATACAGGGGTTACTTTTCCAATTTTGAGATTTTCTGGAAAGCTACCAGCGACAAAGGATAAATTCACCAAGCACGTCAGTGGTTCAATAATGGAAGCTAAAACAGTTTGGAGAACAAATAAAGGGATTTCATCAAAACCAGCAGAACGTTTATTTTTAAGTTTGTTACTCAATAAGCTAAATAATTCATCATTTGTGTAAGGTGATAAAAACAGACTCGATTCGCAATAAAGTGAAGGTGTAGAGGTTTTTTCTGAATTTGTATTTATTTCGTTCACGAGTTGCCTGGGGGCATTTAGAAAAAAATTGTTGAATTCTGAAGCAATACAACTGATATCTTCCATCACATTACCATCAATGTTTATACTGTACCCAGAACTTCCATTATGGGACGCCTTATTCAGTTCAGAAACTTTTTTCCATAGTGCACGAGAATCGTTCTCACTGTTCAGAATCATATCTTGATAATATTGCTTTTCTGTCTCTTTCACAAGTATTTCATGATTTTTTTAGCTATCTTATAGGTTTGAGATAATTCTGGAAAACAGTTTTTTAATGCAAAAAGATCTTTTAAATTTAAACTTGATTCGATAATACTATCGGTTATCCACTTTTTATCATTATTTTTCGGGTAGAATTTTATTCTTGGAAAATTGACTTCAAAATGATACTTTATCAGATCAAAGAAGTAGAGGAAGCTTGATTGAAATCAGCTATATAACTGAGATTTGACCAATCTTCAGTTGATAAAGCGTTTTGAAAACCCATAATATTTGCAGAACTGAAACTTCTTTTTATGACAGGTTGCATGGAGAACTTACGTTTTGTAAAAATATCTAATTCAATAAATACAGACCTATGGTCAGAAAAATCGTTGTCCAATACACAACAAGAGCCTTTATTCTCGAAGCTCAAGAATATTTATTTGATCAATCAAAGTGCATGTTTTTTGTGTTATACGGGTGGGCCAATTAACAGTAGTTTTGCAGTTGAAACTGGACAAAAGATCTTTTAAGAGTTTGAAATTTGTATTGATCTAGGTTGAAATCACCAGTTATAATTAATTCAATGTTAGGTTTTATTAGGTATTTTCTAGTGCATCAGCTAGATTGTCAAAAAATGTACTCACATTTCCACAAGGGGACCTATAACAATTTAATAAAATGTAACTTTTTTTGTCGATACTGAAAGATAATGCAGACATCTCAATGTATTGTTCAATGCAGTAGTAAGTACTGACGTCAAAGGGTTTGGTATCGATAGAATTACTTGTCCATATTCCAACACCATCTTTTCCTCTCGTACTCCTACAAAAACCGGCAACAAATTCATAACCTTCGATAACAACACTATTCATAATATCTGCTTTTGAACCAGTTTCAACAACACATATAAACTGTAAGTTGACAAATTTGGATATTTCAATTTGTAACATATTCAATTTGGTAGAATTGATAGTATTCATGTTGAGTAAAAACAAATGTGGATTAAAGATTATCTTAACCTCTGAAGATTTTCCTGAGGGCGACGGTATAAAAAACGGCTAATAACCGCCCCGAAAGGCCACACACTTGGGTCCATTGCCTGTTTAATTTTTTTTTCATAAATAGATACCTTGGAGGATGCATATAAATTTGGCTGTTTTGAGTTCAATGTTTCACACCTACATTCAGGAAAAGTACTTTTCAGACGTTTTATTACATCTTCAGCAGAAGTTTTCGGGTCGATTCTGCATACATGCAAGTTCATATAACGTGGTACGCCTCTTATGTCCACTGACGAATTATTTCCAACAATCACATTTCTAGAACGTCTTCTATGACTCACTTTCTTCCAATTACTTTGTAATTCATCCTTGCTTTCATCTCGGACCAAATTTATGTATTTGTCGAGTTTTTCTTGAGTTTGAACTTCCTCTATGGCTGCAGAAACTGCATTTCTTTCGAAGACTCAAACACTCAAACTTGCGTGAATGGTAATGGTTCGGACTTCCATTGTCTATATTTTTAACTCTATTGAAACCTGTTGCTAGGAACGGAAAGATTGAAATACAAATTAAGTGAGAAAAAATCAAATCAAAATCAAATTTTTGGTCAATGATGAAATGAGGGATTGATTGGTCAGAGAAAATACTGTTGTTACAAAAAATCGAGATCTCGAATCTGAAATATAAGTCAAAAAATTATTTAAATAACGAAATGAATGAAATAATATTGTGACAAGAAAATTGAGGTATCGAATATGAAATACTAGTCAAAAAATGTAAATAAAGAAATTGAATGGAATATTTTGAAAAAATGTTGAAATCAAGTTTCAAGTTGAGTTTACTCACGACGTTTCGATTGCTGGTATCCGCAATCGTCTTCGGGTGATTACTGACAATATTTCGAGGTCTGGTCGGTTATAAAGCCCTTCGATTTCCCTATGGTGGGGGAAAGGGTGCTACTACCAAGGGGGCGAGCGGGTGCTACTACTGGAAGTGGGTCGATCGATCTTCAGCGGGAAAGGGATGTATTGGCGCGAGATTCTCTCTCATCGAGCCGCAGCCGGTCCATGCTTTGGATAAGCGGCCTCCACACATTTCGGATCTCCACGCTGGCATGACTGAATGCGTCGTTGTTGAGGATGTAGGCGGCTTCCTTGAATTTCCTCTTGAACCAGTGCTCCTCCTTGTGTATGACCTCGGCTTCAGACCATTTGATGTTGTGATGGTTTGTCCAAACATGCTCCGCTGTTCCTGATTTCGTTGTTTCTCCTCGTTGAGTGTTTTTCTTGTGTTCGCTTATTCTTACTTCCAATGGTCGTTTGGTTTCTCCGATGTAGGATTTGCCGCACTCGCATGGTATCCGGTAAACGCAGTTGTTGGTGTCGCTGTTTTTATTCGGTGGTCGAACTTTTGTGAGCTGGCTGCGTATTGTGTTCTCTGATCGAAAACAGACTCTGACGTTGTATTTTTCTCCTATCCTCTTGATCCTCTCTGAAAGTCCTCTCACGTAGGGGATGGTGAGTATTTGCTGTTCCAGTATCTCCTTAGTGTTCCTTTGATTCGTCCGGGCCAATGTTTGATCCAATGTTCGATCCACCAACTTCTTTGAGTATCCATTCTTTTGGAGATCCTTTCTTATGTTGTTCAGCTCCTTGTCTAGACTTTCTTTGGTGTTACAGAGATTGATTGCCCGATCAATCAGAGACTTAACGATTCCTCGCTTCGTAGATTGATGGTGATTGGATTGCTCATTCAGGTATTGTCCAGTATGAGTTGGTTTCCTGTAGACTGATGTTTCCCATAAATTCCTGGTCTTCTTCACCTCCACGTCGAGAAACGGCAGTCTGCTCTGAGATTCTTTTTCCATTGTGAACTTGATGGTGGGCCTCACGTTGTTCAGGTGTTCTAGAAAGGCGTCCAATTCTGCATCTCCGTGGTTCCATACTATGAACGTATCGTCGACATATCTCAACCAGACGCGGGGTTTCTTCTTGGCCTGTTCGATGGCGAATGCTTCGAACCACTCCATGTAGATGTTGGCTATTACCGGTGATAATGGTGATCCCATTGGTAGTCCTTCATCCTGGCTGAGGAAACGATCCTTCAACTGGAAATAGCAATTCTGAACGCAGCATTCCAGCAACTCCATGATGCCCACTATTGGTAGTGTTGTTCTATTTTCCAAAGTATCGTCCTCTCTCAGTTTCTCTTTGATGATCTCGAGTGCCTCTTTGACGGGAACGTTGGTGTAGAGGCTTTCCACATCGAAACTGATTAGCTGGTCTCCTTCTTTGGCCTCGATTCTTCCCAAGATATCAACGAAATGTCCGGAGTTCTTCACAAAGGACGAGGAGTTTCCTTGTAGTGGCTGTAGGATGGGAAGTAGAAATTTCGCAAGCCTGTGGGCTTCCTGAGCCCCAGGGACTCAGCTGACCCACAGGCTTGCGAAATTTCTACTTCCCATCCTACAGCCACTACAAGGAAACTCCTCGTCCTTTGTGAAGAACTCCGGACATTTCGTTGATATCTTGGGAAGAATCGAGGCCAAAGAAGGAGACCAGCTAATCAGTTTCGATGTGGAAAGCCTCTACACCAACGTTCCCGTCAAAGAGGCACTCGAGATCATCAAAGAGAAACTGAGAGAGGACGATACTTTGGAAAATAGAACAACACTACCAATAGTGGGCATCATGGAGTTGCTGGAATGCTGCGTTCAGAATTGCTATTTCCAGTTGAAGGATCGTTTCCTCAGCCAGGATGAAGGACTACCAATGGGATCACCATTATCACCGGTAATAGCCAACATCTACATGGAGTGGTTCGAAGCATTCGCCATCGAACAGGCCAAGAAGAAACCCCGCGTCTGGTTGAGATATGTCGACGATACGTTCATAGTATGGAACCACGGAGATGCAGAATTGGACGCCTTTCTAGAACACCTGAACAACGTGAGGCCCACCATCAAGTTCACAATGGAAAAAGAATCTCAGAGCAGACTGCCGTTTCTCGACGTGGAGGTGAAGAAGACCAGGAATTTATGGGAAACATCAGTCTACAGGAAACCAACTCATACTGGACAATACCTGAATGAGCAATCCAATCACCATCAATCTACGAAGCGAGGAATCGTTAAGTCTCTGATTGATCGGGCAATCAATCTCTGTAACACCAAAGAAAGTCTAGAGAAGGAGCTGAACAACATAAGAAAGGATCTCCAAAAGAATGGATACTCAAAGAAGTTGGTGGATCGAACATTGGATCAAACATTGGCCCGGACGAATCAAAGGAACACTAAGGAGATACTGGAACAGCAAATGCTCACCATCCCCTACGTGAGAGGACTTTCAGAGAGGATCAAGAGGATAGGAGAAAAATACAACGTCAGAGTCTGTTTTCGATCAGAGAACACAATACGCAGCCAGCTCACAAAAGTTCGACCACCGAATAAAAACAGCGACACCAACAACTGCGTTTACCGGATACCATGCGAGTGCGGCAAATCCTACTTCGGAGAAACCAAACGACCATTGGAAGTAAGAATAAGCGAACACAAGAAAAACACTCAACGAGGAGAAACAACGAAATCAGGAATAGCGGAGCATGTTTGGACAAACCATCACAACATCAAATGGTCTGAAGCCGAGGTCATACACAAGGAGGAGCACTGGTTCAAGAGGAAATTCAAGGAAGCCGCCTACATCCTCAACAACGACGCATTCAGTCATGCCAGCGTGGAGATCCGAAATGTGTGGAGGCCGCTTATCCAAAGCATGGACCGGCTGCGGCTCGATGAGAGAGAATCTCGCGCCAATACATCCCTTTCCCGCTGAAGATCGATCGACCCACTTCCAGTAGTAGCACCCGCTCGCCCCCTTGGTAGTAGCACCCTTTCCCCTACCATAGGGAAATCGAAGGGCTTTATAACCGACCAGACCTCGAAATATTGTCAGTAATCACCCGAAGACGATTGCGGATACCAGCAATCGAAACGTCGTGAGTAAACTCAACTTGAAACTTGGTTTCAACATTTTTTCAAAATATTCCATTCAATTTCTTTATTTTCATTTTTTGACTAGTATTTCATATTCGATACCTCAATTTTATTGTCACAATATTATTTCATTCATTTCGTTATTTAAATAATTTTTTGACTTATATTTCAGATTCGAGATCTCGATTTTTTGTAACAACAGTATTTTCTCTGACCAATCAATCCCTCATTTCATCATTGACCAAAAATTTGATTTTGATTTGATTTTTTCTCACTTAATTTGTATTTCAATCTTTCCGTTCCTAGCAACAGGTTTCAATAGAGTTAAAAATATAGACAATGGAAGTCCGAACCATTACCATTCACCAAGGAACATTGTCAACCACTTTCAAGCAAACACTCAAACTTGCCCTATAATCGTGAACACCCAATATTGTTACCACCCAAAGGAAGTTTCACCAAACTTGTTATTCGCTATGAGCACGTTAGACACCTCCATGCAGGCGCTCAAGCCACTTTGGCTGCAATTAGACTAAACTTTTGGCCGATTAATGGACGTAGTACAGTTCGAGGAGTTATACGTAAATGCATAACTGGCTTCAAATCCAAACCACTAGAAAGTAAATACCAAATGGGAAATATTCCACATTCACGACTTCTGGTCCATTCTACATCAAAGATGGCAAGGCTAGGAATAGGAAAATCGTTAAATGCTACTTATGTATTTTTATATGTTTTGTTATAAAGGCAGCACATCTTGAGTTATCTGATGATCTTTCAACTGAATGTATTTTGAAATGCCTTACAAGATTTATTTCAAGACGTGGTATCTGCACAGATATTTACACTGATAACGGTACTAACCTCGTAGGTGCTGAAGGTGAATTGAATACTATTTTATTGAATATCAAGGAAAATGCAGAATTTCAAGAATTTCTAACTTTGAATAAAATAACCTGGCATTTTTCTCTGCCACATGCTCCAAATTTCGGAGGTCTTTGGGAAGCTTGTGTGAAATCAGCGAAATTTCATTCAAAAAGGATTATTGGTAATTCTCATTTGACTTATTTCGAGGGTCTGTACACAGTAATAACACAAGTTAAGGCAGTCCTCAATTCCCAACTTTTACTACCCCTATCAAATGATCCAAACGACCTTTCTCCCCTCACTCCCGCACATTTCCTCATCGGCGAGCCTTTGACAGCCATACCACAAAATGATGTACGAGATACGCCACCAAATCGACTGTCGCATTTCAAAAATATCCAGCGTCAACTACAGCACTTTTGGCAGAGGTGGTCGCATGAATATATCAGCAGCCTGCAGCAGAGAGCGAAGTGGAGACAACCCCAGCCGAACCTTGAAGTCGGCTCCCTAGTCCTACCGAAGGATGACAACGCTGCGCCGCATTGTTGGAAGCTCGGGCGGATAATTGAACTTTTTCCTGGTGAAGACGGAACAGTACGCGTAGTGAATGTAAAAAATACCGGTGGTGTCTTCAAAAGACCTATATCTAAAGTTTGCGCTTTACCAACAAATACTCAGTGACTTCATATATTTTATTTTCCCATGCGTTTTCTTGGATTTCTGTTATTTTATCATAGTTCAATGCTTCCTTTGAAAGCCGATCCTTTCAAGGGGGGCGGCATGTATTGTATCCTATTATTTTTAATGAGTGACTTATCAGATTTATATAGCATCTGGCAACTGCTCATTTGTATCATCCCTGCGATAGCGGTTCTCAGGTAACAGTTGAAAAAGTAACGTCATAGTTTAATGTAAACAAAAATTATTGTCATACTTGACACTTGTAATTTCTTAAAAAAAATATATAATTATATCGATTCAATCAAACCTGTCTACAATATATCCAAACAAGCATTATACGAACAGTAAGTTGAGTGAAAAACCTCACGAGACTGAACAGTAATCATTGAAAAATCATCAAACACCTGAACAGTCTAAATTCAAATTTAGACCTATCAGAAAGCTATCGGATCTTCCGTACGATCGAATTTCGGATATGTCTGAATTCAGCCTAACCCTGGACTTGTAAAGCCTTCTTATCGAGTATATTGCATACGTTATGATATATTTTCATTTATACTTATTACAACTGATAAAAAACTTTGAAGTGTTGACAACAACATCTCTGTCCGACCATTTTCCTATTGCATTACAGCTTCGTCTCGAATATGTTCACAATAATAGGGTGCTTACTACATATATACTTCTGAATATTTATCTCGTGAAAATGAACAGATTCTAGCAGTCTGCGCTACTGTACAGTACTTTCCTGATGTTGGTATGCAAGGTGATATAGATTATTTATATCTCAATCTGCGGTCAGCAATTTGGAACACGGCTAGGAATTTGGGCGCAGTTAAAAAGCAAACAATAAATGATGCAAAATTTAAAAACAAACCCTGGTTTGATTTGGAGTGTACTCGGGGGTACCTTTTTGATGGAGGCCACCCAGCACTGGATGCTCTCATCACCTACGAGGAACTTGAAAGTGTATTGCTCTTATGTGAAAATGGAAAGGCACCAGATAAAGATGGACTGACTTACGAATATCTCAAAAACATGCCTCAGAACTGGAAATTATAAACTTGCTCATTATATAACAATATTCTAATAAAGGAAAAAGTTTCTCGAGCGTGGCAGGAAATCGTGCTTACTATGCTTCATAAAAAAGGGGATAAAACTAATCCGAATAATTATCGTGGGATTGCTCTTGTTAATTGCTTAGCCAAACTGTTTACATCGATTCTTTTGAACAGGTTATCAGACTGGTGTGAGGATATTGACATTCTCCCTGAATGCCAATCTGGCTTCAGAAAAGATAGAGGTTCTATCGACAATATTTTCTTATTGCGATCTTTGATACAAATACATCTACGTTTGCATAGAAGAAGAATGTATGTAGCTTTTGTTGATTTCAAACGTACGTTCGATTCGGTCAATCAAACTCTTCTCTGGGAAAAATGATACTCATTTGGCATCAGTGCAAAATTTATTAGAATAATGAAAAAATTTTATGAAGAAGCCACCATATCTGTCAGAATTGCCAATTGCTTTACTAAATCCTTCCAAGTTCATCAAGGGGTATTACAGGGCGAATCGCTTAGTCCCCTACTATTTTCGCTGTTTTTAGCGGATATCGAAAAATGTTTCTACGATCGAGGTTTGAAAGGGGTTAGCATTGATGGATATAAAGATTTAATGATGTTACTTTATGCAGATGATTTGATCCTTGTTAGTGATTCCTCAGTGGATTTGTCGAAAAAAACGTTAGAAGTTTACTTAAGTAATAACAAGCTCTCCATAAACACCACTAAAACAAAAGTTATGGTTTTCAGCAGGGGGAGTTATCATCATGACTATCAGGCTAGATTCTACAATGAAAAAATTGTCGTGAACAACTTAACATATCTCGGCGTTGAACTTTCATCCTCCTTCATGTTTCTTCGAATGACAAAAAAACAGTCACGAAGGCCACAAGAGCACTAGGATCTGTTCTGGAACTGATGACCAACTCTAAAATCACAACCTGGGAGGCTCGAATGAAACTTTTCGAGTCGATTGTCCTATCTTCCTCATCTTATTTAATTGGGCTATGGGGATTTTGGTACTCGGATGTTGTCGAAAGACTGCAATTGTCATTTTTCAAACATTTATTGGCTCTGGCGAAAAATACACCCGATTACATTGTCCGCTTGGAAACAGGTACATGCAAACTCAGTCACTTGATCCTAAAATGTTCTCTTTCTTGGCTTCAAAAACTGCTAAAAATGACTGAATCTAGGCTACCAGAAATCTACCTCCGACGCCTGAGATAACTAGATAATTGGATAAATCAAGTGAAATAATATTTTAGCTCCTCAGGACAAGAGCATATGTGGTTGACTTTCATGAATAGTACGTCAAACGAATTGTTTGATCGTGTTCTGAATCATTTCAAAGAAAATTTGTTGGCTGATGATATTGGAAGACTCAGCGTCTCTTTGTATTCTTTATTTATTCTTCTCTTACACTCCACGTAGACGGTCAAAAGTATTTGAAAATGTCTTGTCCTATCTACATCACGAGAGTAATTGCGCAAATGAGGACTTGTGGTAAAAGTCACTCAAAATAACTTTTCAGGGATCCTGCTATATTATTAATTGTGAAGAACTTTGCACTATATGTAACTGTTATGAAAAGGAATCTTCAGATCACATTTTATTTTACTGTCCTATTTACTCAGGAATAAGAGAATGTAATGTATTCACAACAAATCAGAAGATACCAAACGGATAAAAAACCCGAAAATTCATCTTGCATATCGAAGTTCCGTGAAAACATCAATTTCTACATAATACCTGGACGGGCAGGATACAACCTTAGAGAGAGGTTAATGATTTAATCATCAATAATATCGGACCTAGCCAGATAATAATTGAGGAGAATCATTATAAATACCAGTTTCTATGACGAACAGCTATTGAAGTCTTTGTTTTGTCTTGCTTGGTCATTCCGTATAAGGGGAGTGATTGACCAGGACGGCATGGACAGATATTCGTCTCACAGTTCTTGAGAATGACTTCAAAATGGAAGTCGAAACGTCGAACAAATCAGAAGATACCAAACGGATAAAAAACCCGAAAATTCATCTTGCATATATATATATATACCTATAAATAAATATATATATATATGTATATATATATATATATGCTCGGATGGGCTTCCGCGGTCGGATATGTGCTCTCTGGAACTTCCGGTTGAACCGCGTCTGGAATTTTTCTCCTTTCGACTTTCCGGCTCCCACTTTGGAGCCATTCTCAAGACTTCTTGGCTTGGTGGCGAGTCCTAAGTCTCCTTAACCCCTAGCACTCATCTTGACAGAGTGAAGATTGTGGTTTGGTGAATAGAGAGATATTGTATTTATAGCTCTATGAGAATCCGACGTTGTTCAAACTGTCGGACCGTATACGGGTCTGGTTTGAAAAGGATTAATTGATGGATTTGTTCGAAGGGATAATAATGGTTTCCAGGAATTTGGGAGCCTTTGTGAGTCGTCTCGTTTGCTGAGGCATTGAGGGCGTTTTTCAATTCAAATTTCCAAACACATTTTCACATTAACAAAAATATCAGTTTCCTGTACGACTCTCACTGATAAAGGGTTTACAAAACAGCGACATGCGTTTCGCTATTCAATAGTTTCCACAGCATCAACTGTGATATTTTTATCAAACCATATATCAGATTCAATAAATGGAGTAGGGTGAAGGTGAAGTAGAGACGGTGCTCTGGAAGGCACAAGACATGTGTTTTCTTTGTCGCAAATAACTAATAACTGCTCTATTCTCATCTGATTCAAACTCGATTTTCAATGTTGGAATTTCAATAACTGTCCAATATTGTTATGAAGAGTAGATTACAATATTGATTTATAGCATATTGGCGTAATATACTGCATAATAAGTAGGAATATTAAAATCGTGATTTTTTTATCACAACCTACGAATGGTATTATAATTTCAACAGTGACAACATTTCGTTCACAAACTCATATTTCAATTTTGGTAATACAGTATTTGATTATAAATCGAAAAATTCAGACATAAAAACCAGAATATTAAAATTCGCTGAATTTCAATGCCGGAAAATTACCGACATACTAATCTTTTTGTATACTAAGTTTCACATACGAATCTGTCTTCACATAAAACAGTAATCCTTCAGTATTTTCCCGAATAGATTTTCACTTTAGTCAAAGTTTCATCAAGTTCTTTCCATACATAGAGAATGAAGATTTTTTACAAAAAATGTGATGTTGCCTGAAACATAACTCGAACTAATTACATATCTATATCACGAACTATACAAATCGTCACCTTGGCGTAATATGTATATGAGACATTTGGTAAGTTTAGTAAACCAAAATAGGTACTTCTTGAGTTCAAGCCCCGCAACAGTCAGTTTTTTTCAGGTAAATTTGAAATTAGACCAATCAGAAAGCTATCGGATCGTCGTACGATCAGATTTCGGATCTGTCTGAATCCAGCCTAAGATGTCTATATACTGGTGTTTGTAATGTTGCGATATTGTTTCAGACAAACCTGTGGACAAGGCGTGGTAGTTCATCAGTGGCCATGAGGGAGCGCTGGTTATCAAAAATTTCTATTAATTTTCGTGACCACTCGATCCATGGAACACGCTGTTGCCAATTCCGATGTTTTTGTAAAAGGATAGAGAACTTATCGGGACTGGATATGTCAGGTTATTGAAAACACCAAAACGCGCCAAATTTGTGTTTAACTTTATGCGTTATTTATTCCATGTAGTTTGAGAATAATATCTCAGTTGGAGTAAATTTGCATTGTGTTTCTACTAATCTGGACCAGAATTCGCAACGACATGATCACTTGGCAACACAGGACTGTCATCTCCACTGCAGGAGTGCCGGTACCTGGCAGATTTTTTGCAGTACTACTACGCCTACATCATCAAATTTTTCATCAAGTTGGCCATATCGGTCTTCTGATTTGCTGACAATCTCTTATATGGAGTAAACACACCAGTATATAACCACCTCAATCGGGTGAATCCAAATACATTTGCCTTTGAGGTATGCAACGGACATTGATGAGAAGCATAAGTTGCATAGATTTAGGAGTAAACAAAAATCCCGAGAAATGCGCTCTTCTGAGCTAAATCAGCTCCTCGCTCCTCAATATGCACGCTACTTCAAAGAAAATTTGTTGGCTGATGATATTGGAAGACTCAGCGTCTCTTTGTATTCTTTATTTATTCTTCTCTTACACTCCACGTAGACGGTCAAAAGTATTTGAAAATGCCTTGTCCTATCTACATCACGAGAGTAATTGCGCAAATGAGGACTTGTGGTAAAAGTCACTCAAAATAACTTCCCAGGGATCCTGCTATATTATTAATTGTGAAGAACTTTGCAATATATGTAACTGTTATGAAAAGGAATCTTTAGATCACATTTTATTTCACTGTCCTATTTACTCAGGAATAAGAGAATGTAATGTATTCACAACAAATCAGAAGATACCAAACGGATAAAAAACCCGAAAATTCATCTTGCATATCGAAGTTCCGTGAAAACATCAATTTCTACATAATACCTGGACGGGCAGGATACAACCTTAGAGAGAGGTTAATGATTTAATCATCAATAATATCGGGCCTAGCCGGATAATAATTGAGGAGAATCATTATAAATACCAGTTTCTATGACGAACAGCTATTGAAGTCTTTGCCATGTCTTGCTTGGTCATTCCGTATAAGGGGAGTGATTGACCAGGACGGTATGGACAGATATTCGTCTCACAGTTCTTGAGAATGACTTCAAAATGGAAGTCGAAACGTCGAACAAATCAGAAGATACCAAACGGATAAAAAAACCCGAAAATTCATCTTGCATATCGAAGTTCCGTGAAAACATCAATTTCTATACATAATACCTGCACGGGCAGGATACAACTTTGGAGAGAGGTTAATGAAATAATCATCAATAATATCGGACCTAGTCGGATAATAATTGAGGAGAATCATTATAAATTCCAGTTTCTATGACGAACAGACAATTGAAGTCTTTGCTTTGTCTTGCTTGGTCATTCCGTATAAGGGAAGTGATTGACCAGGACGGTATGGACAGATATTCGTCTCACAGTTCTTGAGAATGACTTCAAAATGAAAGTCGAAACGTCGAACAAATCAGAAGATACCAAACGGATAAAAAACCCAAAAATTCATCTTGCATATATATATATATATATATATATATGTGCTCGGATGGGCTTCCGCGGTCGGATATGTGCTCTCTGGAACTTCCGGTTGAACCGCGTCTGGAATTTCTCTCCTTTCGACTTTCCGGCTCCCACTTTGGAGCCATTCTCAAGACTTCTTGGCTTGGTTGCGCGGCCTAAGTCTCCTTAACCCCTAGCACTCATCTTGACAGAGTGAAGATTGTGGTTTGGTGGATAGAGAGATATGGTATTTATAGGTCTATGAGAATCCGACGTTGTTCAAACTGTCGGACCGTATACGGGTCTGGTTTGAAAAGGATTAATTAATGAATTTGTTCGAAGGGATAATAATGGTTTCCAGGAATTTGGGAGCCTTTGTGAGTCGTCTCGTTTGCTGAGGCATTGAGGGCGTTTTTCAATTTGAAATTTTCAAACACATTTTCACATTAACAAAAAGATCAGTTTTCTGTACGACTCTCACTGATAAAGGGTTTACAAAACAGCGACATGCGTTTCGCTATTCAATAGTTTCCACAGCATCAACTGTGATATTTTTATCAAACCATATATCAGATTCAATAGATGAAGTAGGGTGAAGGTGAAGTAGAGACGGTGCTCTGGAAGGCACAAGACATGTGTTTTCTTTGTCGCAAATAACTAATAACTGCTCTATTCTCATCTGATTCAAACTCGATTTTCAATGTTGGAATTTCAATAACTGTCCAATATTGTTATGAAGAGTAGATTACAATATTGATTTATAGCATATTGGCGTAATATACTGCATAATAAGTAGGAATATTGAAATCGTGATTTTTTTATCACAACCTACGAATGGTATTATAATTTCAACAGTGACAACATATCGTTCACAAACTCATATTTCAATTTTGGTAATACAGTATTTGATTATAAATCGAAAAATTCAGACATAAAAACCAGAATATTAAAATTCGCTGAATTTCAATGCCGGAAAATTACCGACATACTAATCTTTTTGTATACTAAGTTTCACATACGAATCTGTCTTCACATAAAACAGTAATCCTTCAGTATTTTCCCGAATAGATTTTCACTTCAGTCAAAGTTTCATCAAGTTCTTTCCATACATAGAGAATGAAGATTTTTTACAAAAAATGTGATGTTGCCTGAAACATAACTCGAACTAATTACATATCTATATCACGAACTATACAAATCGTCACCTTGGCGTAATGTGTATATGGGACATTTGGTAAGTTTAGTAAACCGAAATAGGTACTTCTTGAGTTCAAGCCCCGCAACAGTCAGTTTTTTTCAGGTAAATTTGAAATTAGACCAATCAGAAAGCTATCGGATCGTCGTACGATCAGATTTCGGATCTGTCTGAATCCAGCCTAAGATGTCTATATACTGGTGTTTG
Source organism: Zygogramma bicolorata (assembly GCA_032362365.1). NCBI lineage: Eukaryota > Metazoa > Arthropoda > Insecta > Coleoptera > Chrysomelidae > Zygogramma > Zygogramma bicolorata. The sequence continues at coordinate 42,830 of JAVJAQ010002862.1, forward strand.
TAATGTTGCGATATTGTTTCAGACAAACCTGTGGACAAGGCGTGGTAGTTCATCAGTGGCCATGAGGGAGCGCTGGTTATCAAAAATTTCTATTAATTTTCGTGACCACTCGATCCATGGAACACGCTGTTGCCAATTCCGATGTTTTTGTAAAAGGATAGAGAATTTATCGGGACTGGATATGTCAGGTTATTGAAAACACCAGAACGCGCCAAATTTGTGTTTAACTTTATGCGTTATTTATTCCATGTAGTTTGAAAATAATTTCTCAGTTGGAGTAAATTTGCATTGTGTTTCTACTAATCTGGACCAGAATTCGCAACGACATGACCACTTGGCAACACAGGACTGTCATCTCCACTGCAGGAGTGCCGGTACCTGGCAGATTTTTTGCAGTACTACTACGCCTACATCATCAAATTTTTCATCAAGTTGGCCATATCGGTCTTCTGATTTGCTGACAATCTCTTATATGGAGTAAACACACCAGTATATAGCCACCTCAATCGGGTGAATCCAAATACATTTGCCTTTGAGGTATGCAACGGACATTGATGAGAAGCATAAGTTGCATAGATTTAGGAGTAAACAAAAATCCCGAGAAATGCGCTCTTCTGAGCTAAATGAGCTCCTCGCTCCTCAATATGCACGCTGTATGAATGAAAGAACACCAAAGTTATCGCTCTGCGCGCTCGATTTCCTCGTTTTGGGAAAAACGAACGATTTTGAGTGGAGTGAGCGCAGCCGAGCTGAGAGATGCTCGCTCAGTGAATAAATGTACACCTATGTATGAGCTCGGAGAGCCCGATTTGTAATAAACGAACGGCATCGAGCAAAGTGGGCGCTCAGAGCTCAATAAACGAGCTTAGGAATATATTTGACAGCTAGTGTTGCCACTTGCCATAATAAGCGTTATTCTGAGATATATTCAACACATACCCAATTCAATATACTTTCAGTTTTCGATCTATTTCTTGAAATTGTAGATAGTTTTTTACATATATTGACGCACCCCCGCCTAATCCTTTTCTACAAGAATGTATTGCGCGATAGTTCTTGAGTTCAATGGTATGTGTTTCCCACTCTCTTAACCATGTTTCAGTCAGTATATCACAGTCGTTATATGCCACATGGCATTGCACTTCATCTATAGCTTATTTCTTATACTTCTAATATTCATATAGTTGATTAATTTATTCTGGGGCTCATCTAGTTTTTTAAGTCATCGATATCACGAATCAACATGATTTTATAATCATCAGATTTCCTAAGGAAAATATCACCATTCTTATACCATACAAACTTGAAGTATTTTTTCTTCTGGTATTCCTTGGAGGCTTTGAATAATTCTAAATTATCTCTCGTTAGATCATGGTTGAAGAAGATACTATTTGATTGGTTGAATCCCAGTTGATAGATGAAATCGTTTGGGTGAATGAAAGATTGAGTCTTTCAAGCTTTATTTGCTCACAAATTACCTTCATTGGTGCTATTTGTTGATTGTTTTTATTGTTGCCCAGGCAAAAGGCAATAACTTTGAAGGTGTTCATATTTAAGTCAAGTTTTCTGAAGAGTTATGGTCTTCTTTCACACACACTAGGTAACTGAAGCCCAAGGATTTAGAAAATCTACTATCTATACTTTGATTTGCATAAATTCGGCATTTTTCTGCAAATTAAAAGGCCCCGTAATTCAACTATCGTCTACTGTCAATGCAATGAAGGGTAATATTTCCCAAATAATATTTGGAGGGACAATTAAATCCAATATAGAGATTGTAGGAGAACATCTGGGTTACTGGAATGAACTAGACACATTTTAAGACTGTAGAAATGAAAATTCTGTTGAAATATCAGTGTTCAATATGGAACGTTTTCGGAATCACTTAACATATTGTTGAACCAAAGTTTCGAAATTATTATACTGAGCTGATTTTGATATTGAATTGTTTTGTATTGATTATTCTGTATCTATTATAGTCTAAACACAGTCTGGGTTTGCTCTCGTAAAAATAATAATTCATGCTGAATGCGATATTCATTTGCAGGCACAATTTACATAAACCCCCTTTTTATTATTTGCAGATTCACACGAAAGGGAAGCCCTGTAATGTTCGAAGAACACCTCGTGGATAAAGGGACAGGAGATACGAATTAACATTCACTTTGAAGTTTGTGAGCCTCAGGAAAAACCTCTTTCGGCAAGGAGTTCGAAAACTCAGCTGTTCTATTGAAAAGAGATCCCTGCGCAAGAAATTCACAACAAAGGGGCGGGTATTCTGTACTCGTCGAGTCATCCGTGTAGATATTGGTAAGGGTGGAACGAATGATATATTACAAACTAGAAGAGCACCAACCGTGAAAATATCTATAGAAGTCTCCGACCCTTCTACGATGTTCCAATGGAGTGAGTGAGTCTGTGGGCGAAAAATCACCAACAAGACGAACTGCCTTTCGCTGAATAGAATCAAGAAGCCTCAATGAATGTTTTGGTGCCGAACTCCAGACATGAGAACTGCATACAAAGACAGGTCGTATCTGAGCCTTGTAGATCAATAGAAGCTGACGAGAAGTGAAGAATTTCTTCGCATGAAATAGAAATCCAAGTTTCTGGGAAGCACTTTTAGCGATCGATCTCACATGGTTTTCCCTTGAGAGATTATCGTAATTCCTAGTATCGAGATACTTGACTTTGTAGGAATAGTTACTCTTGACATCTGAGTACTACATGATGAAAGATCAGCTTTTCTCGAGAAGAGACATGCCTGGGTTTTCGTAGCATTAAATTCCACCAAGTTTATGTTACCCCATTCTATTATTTTTACCAAGTCGTCGTTAATTTTATTGACGCGAATTTTTTGATTTTTTTTTTCTCGAGCTGGTATGGGGACTCTGGAAGAGAAACTGGTATTAAGAGTACTGTCGTCCTCAAAACTATGTATTGAACAAGATGTTTTCAAGATCAAATCATTGATATGAAGCAGAAACAAAGTGGGTGCCAGAACCGAACCCTCTAGAACACCTGCGTTTATTGGGAAAATATCAGACGATACTCCATCAACAACCACATACAGAGACCTATCAGACAAGAAACTCTTCAACAAAGCACACAGCTGAGGAGGCAAACCATAAGAGGGCAGTTTAGAAGGGAGACCCCGATGCCAACCTCGATCAATCGCTTTTGAAATATCAAGTGCAACAGCTATCGTTTCTCCAGATTGCTCGATTGAATGCTGTCAAATATGAGAAACATAAGCCAATAAGTCTCTGGTTGATCTTTGATGGCGAAATCCGTATTGTCGATCATTAATTATTCCTGATTTCTCTAGATACTTGATGAGCTTCATATTGATTGCTTTTTCCATGACTTTGGAAATGATAGGAAGAAATGCAATTGGGCTATAATTACAAAGTGAAGTTTTCTTCTCTTTTTCAGGAACTGGCTGAACTCTTGCTGTCCTCCAGGACTTAGGAAAAACCTCCCAAGTTATATGAAAGGTTGAGTAATTCGCAAAGTACTGGTGTCAATTCAGGGGCACATGCTTGCAGAACAATTGCTGGGAATCTATCAGATCCACAAGCCTAATTCGTCTTCAGGTCCATTAAAATATTTCTTATATTTTGTTGGTGAAAAAATATCCCAGGCATATGACTGTAGATAGGCGTTATATTCGGTGGATCTTTTCCCGATGAGTCCAGAGTAGAATTTGCAGCAAACATATTTGCAAATATATTTGCTTTTTGTTGGACAGTGGGGGCTTGTGATCCATCTTCTTTGGTTAAAGGGGAAAGTGAGCTAAAAGTGAAGTTTTTAGCGACAGCTTTAGCAAATGACCAAAACGAACGAGAACCGTTTGGATATTCAACAAGGGGCATAATGGTTAGTCTTATCTTTCTTCATATCATGCAACAATTCTTCATATCATGCAACAATAATCTGAGATTAAACGACTCACCTGTGAGGAAGTTGAATCTTGATTGTATGAAGAACCACTTCATCATATACCACCTTGTAGTTACGCTCCTGAGCGGGAACCGACCACTATTTTTTACCCATATAAAAGAAATACTCACTTCTTATCAACACCCAGCTCAGTTAGTCATTATGGTTTTTGGTGCACATATTTCAGATCGCAAAAGGGTAAGCTGAAAATAAGGGTGGGTTGGGGTGGTCTATGATGAAGTGGTTCTTCATATAATCAAGATTCAACTTCCTTACAGGTAAGTCGTTTAATCTCAGATTATATTTCAGAACCACCTCATCATAGACCACCTTGTAGATGTTAAAAGCAGATCAGCGATCTGAATAACACACTGTTAATAAATCAGTGTAATTTAATGAATAAGTTCGTAAAACTCAACAACAAAAATATCAATAACATTTAGATATGTATATAATAACATCAACAATTAGCAGATAGTGAATTAACAATTTCAGGTAGCAAAAGTCAGATTAATCATTGAATTGAGACATAATTGTTTCAGCAAAATTTTTACTGTTCAATAAAGGTTTGTTATAAAATTTGGCGGATACTAGATTTTTTCGAGCATCCAGCCGCATTCCTTATAACATCAATATTTGCCCCACCACGTTCTACCGCCGAAGTGGAAGCATGACGTGTGGAGTGAGACGAAAATGTTTGCGTATCAATACCGCTTTTTGTCAAAGTCGTTTCGATCCATCGTGAAATACTTTGACTTGAAGCAGCATGATACGGTTCTCTGGATGTTATGAAGAGATTGTCGATATTACCTCGCAAATCTCTTGTTTTCAAGAGATATTCATTGAGACATTTTGCCACACAAATCTCTGGCTTTTCAGGAAAATATGGCAGAATTATTACAGGCTGTTGTCTACCGGGCGCTGATGTTTTGATTATATCTGAAATTCTAATTTCTATTCTTGAAGACATGTCTGCAATATAGGAAATTATTATTATAGCAATAGTCTGTACCCTCTGAGCCAACACCAACGCCAAGAGAGTTGCTAACTTGTACGTTATGTTTTCCAATGATAATTTCTCGAAAGGATAGAGTGTTTCCAAATACGCAAGAACCTGAGATTGTTCCCAAGTCGTGGAATATTTCGGGAAAACTGGCCTCAACCTGAAAACCCCTGTTAGAAAACGTTTGATGATTCCTTCATCATAAAGCGACACAATCAATTTTAAAGCTGATCGATGAGAATTCAGCGTATTGTAATTTTCTCCACTATCGAATTTTTCTTGAAGGAACTGAATTATATTTGAGGGTATGGGCTCAAAAATATTTACCTTACGCAGTCAACAAAATATATACCATCGCTTCAACGAACTATTATACTGTTTTTTGGTATTAGGACTCAATGATTCAGCAATGTTGGAATCCCACATTCTCCGCTTCTTATATTTGCTTTCCTGATAAGTGCGCGGCAACCAGAGTAATCTTCCTCCAATTGGGATGTGGTTGTATGAAAGGGTTCAAGATTAGATTAGATTGCGGCTTAAAATATATAGGTCTAGAAAACATTAACTTCGTAAAAAGAGGATACCATGGCTGCGTACGCCAGTCAGGTACTATTGAAATTCCCTCTGCCTCGTCAGCTATTATTTCATTAATTACTTTCAAAATAATTGAAAATAGCGGAAATACATAACAAAATAAATTGGACCAAGATATGGTGAATGCATCTGGGTCTTTTTTCCAAGACACATAATATCTGCATTTGGCATTGAGCTGTTATGCGAAAGAGTCGATGCAAGGCTCACCTAGAACATTCCTTATTCTATTGAAGGCTCTGTTATTCAATTATTATTCCGTTTCGATAGAGATCTTCGTGATTCAATATCAGCATAAATATTGTCTCTATAGAGGGTATATAAGAAGCAAAAACCCAAATACTTTTAGATTCACACCATTGCCAAAGTTGTCGCGTGACGTCATGTAAATTGAGATATTTCACGCCACCCATCCTATTAATATAGTTGATAGCAGTTGTATTATCTACTCGTAACGAAATGTTACAGTTAGTTTTATTCTGTGTGAATGATTTCAAAGCATTCAATGCAGCTAAAAGCTCCAACTGACACATCTGTGGAGTTTGTTGATTTTCACTACTAAATCCGTGAATTTTTTTCATTTCCACATACAGCCCCCCCAACCAGTAGTAGAGGAGTCAGAGTAAATTCCCAACTCGAAACTCTTATGTTTCAAGTCTTCACAAGCTCGTGGAATATTAGTAGAGTAGAGTAGAGTAGATATATTTGACCATTTTACATACAAGTACATTTATGGCAAGTCACAGTTACTAATATCGCACAAAATTATTTTTAACAAGTAAAACTAAGCAATTTTACAATGGTTAAGATGAAAGTAGGCTTTACACCTAAAACTATAATTATATGATTAAAATAACTAAAACGTTAAAAGACAACACTTGAATAATAAAAAACAAATAGCTTTATCACAGTGACTCAGATGAATAAAGTTCCAGCGACGTCAGTAAACTCCTCTGTAGAGTAAAAACAATGTTGAAGTAGAAATCTGTTGATACATGATTTGAAGTTCATATAGTTTAATGATTTGATAGACGAATTAAGACAATTATACAGGTTCAAGTTCAAAGAATTCTTCGTACAGCGAATTGGCTAATCTTGTGGAGTAATTATGATTATCTGAATGTCTCGGAAACTTATTAATATTTTTGTGTATCTCTAATAACACAATAAAAATATATAATGTTGGCAAGGGCATGATACCGAACCGAATAAAGAGAGGACGACAGTGTTCTCTGTAGCCTACGTTTGCAAGAATTCTAATGGCTTTTTTTTGACATTTGAATATACTCATTGAGTGAGTTGAATGACCCCAAATCAGAATCCCATAAGATATAACAGAATGAAATAAGGAGAAATATGCCATTTTCAACGTGAATATACCCACCATACTGCTCAGTCGTCTAAGAACGAACAGAACACTCGAGAGTTTGCGAGTTACAGCCTCTATGTGACCTGACCAGCTCAGCCGATCATCTAATATGATACCCAAGAATTTGACTTGTTCTCCCTGTTGAACGTTGGTATTCGATGATATTATAATGTTCTGGGTTTTTTTATCATTCAGTTTAGGTCTATTTCTACAGAACCAAGTTCGTACCAACTTCTTATTTTCCTGCGTTTCTTGAGATAAAGTTTTGAGGGATTCATTTGAGCATATTAGTGTTGTATCATCAGCGAACAGTACACATTTTAATGGTTGAATAAAACTACATAAATCATTTATATAAACTATGAAAAGAAATGGACCAAGGACAGAACCTTGTGGGACACCATAATTAATTGCTCTCAAATTCGATTTCTTACCACTTATGTCAACGCACTGATATCTGTTTCTGAGGTAAGACTCCACTAGATCAAGTACAGTGCCTCCAATACCATAATGTCTCAGTTTGTCAATAAGAATAGAATGGGACACACAGTCGAAAGCCTTAGTCAGGTCACATAATGTCAGAGAAGTATGTTTACCTTGGTTAAGACCCTCGACTACTTCCGACACTAGTTTATAAGCGGCTTGAGTAGTCGACTTTTTTCCGCGAAAACCATACTGTGATTCACTGAAGTAGAATCGTTTTTCAAAATATGAATAAAATCGTTCTTTCATTGTGATTTCTATTATCTTATTACAACCAACCGTACTTGACAGCAGGGCACAGAGCGTCGAGATATCTCTCGCTAACTCACGTATTTGACAACTCATCTGCTTAGATAGGAACGGAATGATCTTGCTCGTGGCAACATCCCGTTTATCATCGGGAAGTGTAATTGACATATTCACACCATCAAAAACAAACCCCAAAAATTTACAACTTTGCATAGGCTTCAAAACACTTTTGCTATAATTTATTATGAATCCCAATTTTTCTAAAAATTCAATAACAATATTCGTATGTTTGGCACACTCTATAGCAGATGTTCCTATAATTATTAAATCATCTAGGAAACTCAACAATATTATACCTGCAGTTCTGAAATGTTGTAATACAGGTTTCATGGTTTTTGTATATATAAAACGACCAGAATTTGAACCATTTGGTAACCAAGTGAATTCATAAAGTAATTCGTCAAAATAAAAACGCAGATATTTACGATGGCATTGATTGATCGCAATTAAAAAATATGCATCTTTCAGAGCGATTTAATATTCTCTATTTTGAAGTGGGATGATACCAAAAATTCATTCAAATTTTCTCAAATACAAAACGAAACGGAAACCACCGCTTGATTGGAACTAAAAAATATGATTAGATCAGATTATCGGGGAGCTGGCCCATGGCCTGATTCACTGCGACCTTTTCAGATCTATTGTGATGCTCCTTGGCTGTTAGAGCTCTTTGTCTAGCTTGATCTCTTTGATGAGCCTCCATAGCCTTGACACTGACTCCTTCATATAGCTAGCAGCATCTGGGTTCTCCTCCCCGCATCTTGCGTGTCTAAGCCTTGCTATCGCTTCGCATTCACAGAGCACATGCAGTGCGGTTTCTTCCTCTTCTTGACAGAACCTGCATTGGGTTCCTTCTGACAGACCAATATTGCTCATATGTTTTCTGAGCCGGCTATGCCCCGTCAGTAGACCCACCACTACCCTTACAACCTGACGGTTGTGGTTCAGCAGGTCTTCCGTGAATCTTGGCGCTGGTTCCTTCATGAAATATTTCGCCTGTCTCATTCCAGGGAGCTTATTCCACCAATCTTTCGATTCGTTTTGCATCCATGAACTCATGGATGTCTTTATGCTTGATTTCGCTACCCCGCAGAAGGGTTCTGGGCCGATCACAGCCTTAGATGCGCCTTTACGGGATAGAGCATCGGCCTCCTCGTTGCCCTTGTGACCCTCATGTCCGGGTACCCATGCTAGAGTAACCCTATTTTGGGTACTTAGCTCCTTGAGTGTGCTCCGACAGCTTCCCAGCAATCTAGAGTAGGTTTGAAATGAGCTGAGCGCCTTAATTGCCGCCTGGCTGTCGGAGAAAATGGCAATGGTTTTATTTACGACCTTCTGCCTGTTTATTTCCCTTATACAGTGTTCGATGGCCGCTACTTCTGTCTGGAACACAGTTGCATAATGTGCGAGACTGAGTGCGATTCTCGTCTTTGCTCTACCTCCGTATACGCCGGTTCCCACTACCTACTTGGGTCTTCGAGCCATCTGTATACCAAGTTTCTTCCGCTTTAACCGGTGGGCCATTTTTCCAGTCCTATGATGATTTGGAAAAGATCTTTTTGAAAGTTGTACTGCGGATCTGTGTTATCCACGGGCAATCCTAGTATTGGATCTGCCTTCAGTTCATTGTACATTTTCAAGTATTCTCTCCCATGTGACTGGCTGATTGGAGTTTGCCCCTGCATTAGCCTGTGTGCCACCAGTCGAGCTTCTTTTTGTATGTAAATGTGCAGTGGTGGAAGTCCAAGTAGGACCTCAAGAGCTGCAGTTGGGGTAGTTCTCATGGCTCCCGCGACACTAAGACACGCCAGCCTTTGTATGTCACCTAGTAGCCTAGCCGTACCCGATTGCTTTGTTCTTGTCCACCAAGTCACTGCACCGTATGTTATCATGGGTCACACTACCCTTGTATATAACCAGAGTGTCATTTTCGGGTTTAGTCCCCAGTTTCTCCCGCACATTCTTCTGCAGATTCCTAGGGCCATCCTGGCCTTATGTGCTGTTTTTTGGATGTGGAGGTTCCATGTAAGCCTGTGATCGAAAGTCACCCCTGAGTTTTTGACTTCCTTGGCAAAAGGGATCTCCACTTTATTGAGTACTGGTGGTTTTAGTCCTCTCATCACTCTTTTCCTTGTGAACACGACGACAGTGTTTTTTTGGGCATTCACTGAGAGGTTCTCATGCCTGCACCATCTGTCAACGATGTTCAAGGCTCTTTGCATGCGCTCCGAGATGACACCTGCAAATTTCCCTTTCGTGACTATCAACAAATCGTCAGCATATCCCAGGCAGTATATGCCTTCTTCAGATAGCTTCCTGAGGAGATCCTCTACTAAGGTTGCCCATAGCAGTGGCGATAGTACGCCTCCTTGTCCCTTTTCTGCTCTTACCTGTAGGGTAGCCTCTCCTAGAGTGGTGTATATCATCCTTCTTTCTAGACTGGCTTTTATCCATCGGCATGAGACATCTGGTACTCCTCTTTTTCTCAGTGCGCCTATAAGTGACTCCGTGGAGACATTATCAAATGCTTCCTCGATGTCTAGAAAGGCAGCAACTGCCATATCTTCGTCGTCCAGCGTCCAGAAAGTAAGTCGTCCAGCGCTAGGTCTGTCGATTTCCCAGGCTGGTACGCAAATTGAGGAGCGCTTAGAGGTTTCTCCTTCAGCGTTTCGTCTCTCATGTATCGGTCCAGTAACCTTTCAACGGTTTACATTAGAAAGGATGTTAGACTGATAGGTCTGTATGACTTGGGCGTTTGGTCTAATATTTTGCCATGATTTTGGAATATATCCCCAGGACACGCAGGCTCTGAGAATCCTACTCAGATGTGGTATCAGCACCTCTTGTCCCTTTTGAAGCAGAATCGGATAGATTCCGTCTATTCCCGGTGACTTATATGATTTGAATTTTTGGATAGCCCATCTAATCCTATCCGGTCTCGTGGTTTCGGCGGCCAGCCTCCAATCCCCCGCCGTTGGCCTTCTATGCCTTGTTGGGAGAGAGGGAGGCCCCCCCAAGAGCCCAGGTTCAGATGTCGTTAGGAAATGGGCTGTCAATAGTAGCCTTAAACTTTCCCTCTCCGTTTCTGTGTAGGTTTCATCCTCTTTTTTGAGGAAACCCACTAAGCTTGCAGTATTTTCCTTGGCAAGTACTCGGTGGATTCTTGCACAGGTGGGTGTTTCTTCCACATCCATACAAAACCTCCTCCATGAGTCTCTTTTTGCCTTTTGGATTTCTTTGTTGTACTGCGTTAGTTTTTTCCTATATGTGTCCCAATCTTGGTCTTCCTTGGCATTGTTGAATAGCCTTCGCACTTCGAGCCCTAGCTTTTCGAGGTTCCACCGGACGGTTTTACCTCTCTAGCGTTTGGTCTTTTCGGGACAGTTTTCCTGGTAGGCCTCCATGAATGCCTCGTTTACCTGTTCGAAAGCCTCCTCTAGACTATCTGTATCCCTGATAGTTGCAATTCTCCTATCTGAAGACTCCCTGAGTGTCTCTATGTAGCCTTCCCAGTCGGTCTCTCGTGGATTTCTGAATTTTGCAGCCACTATGGGTGGTGAAACTAGATCGAATCGGATGTGCCTGTGGTCAGAACACGATGCAAAATATGATGAAAGAAATTGATGTCTATCTGATTTGCACTTTGCAACTGCTCCGATCGTCTCCAAATTAAAGATACTTTGTCTTGGATCTTTCAATGAACTGGTAGAGGTATGCTGTGCCGGATAGAATGTTTGATGAGGCCATTTAACGAATGTTGTCTTCGTCCTGTAATCCACTCGTTGGTAATCCTTCATCCTGTGCTTCTGGAAAGGTTGCTTGAAGTTTGAAGAAGTTAACTGAATGGACTGAGGTTTTTTATATTCTTCACAAGCAGTGTGAGCAGCTTGTACAGTTTCACACTTGTCAGCAAACCCAGACCCAAAAAGGAACTGATCTGAAACAGATTCTTCAGCAACTTTCCTAACTTGCTCATTCATCATTGATAAAATCTCATGTTTTCTATGACGTGAGAAAAAAAAATGACTTTCACACAATAATTTGGCAGAGTCTACCAATGTCGGTATGATCTTGTCTTTAATTTCCACTTGGGGGGTCATTAGTCAACAATAAATCTAAGGCCTGACCAAGTGCACTGAGGTCTTTACCCATTTTATCTTGCACTGCCGATAGGAATGCATCCTTCTTCGTTTGTAACCCTGAGCATAAACCCTGGAGCTCAGTATTCAGTTTGGGTGCATTGAGCAAGGGACAATTTTCAGGAATTTTCCATTTATCGAATAAATAATCTCTGATTTCTTTATCAAGACTTCTGCTCAAATAAGAAGTACATCTCGTGACAATATCCCCGTTAATAGGTTCTCCCAACACAGTGGCTGAAGATGGGTCAACACCTAGCAGAGTAATAATAGACGAGGAAGCAGGTTGTGTCGTAACGGGGTCATTAGTCGATCCAGTGTGGACCTGTGCTTGAGTTGCAAATCGAACAGGTGCATCGTCAAGTGCATGTGACTCCATCATCGGATGAACTCAAATGGTGTCGGCACGTCGGTGTAGTGTTATCTCGAGAAATATCACTGCTGCCCGAAGGAGCACTGGCAGAGTCTGACTCACCTGAAAAGGTTCGTAAATGAATCAACTGTGAATGGAAACACATCAGCCAGTTTGTTGCTCCAGTCAAGTACATAACATAGAAAGTATGACACATGGAGGTGTTAAACCAGAACAAAACATTGTTAACTGCCAAGAAATATTGAGCAGTTACGTACACAAAGCCGAAATAGCGTTATGTACAAGTAAAGTAATTTTCCATGAATTACTCTCATATGTAGATCCACTAAAAAACAATGTCATATAATTTGCTGTACTTACTCGAATGTGAAATGGTCTTCATAATGTTTTTCAATTTTTTAAACTTCTTTTTTAATGTACACAACTCATCCATAACTTTTCGTCGTTTTCCAGCCATTGTAATATAGATGTGATCGGTACCGCACTAGAAAGCATAATAACTAACTGAGCTGGGTGTTGATAAGAAGTGAGTATTTATTTTATTCGGGTGAAAAATAGTGGTCGGTTCCCGCTCAGAAGCGTAACTACAAGGTGGTCTGTGATGAGGTGGTTCTGAAATATAATAACTTAAGTATTATAGATACATTTTTTTATTTCACTCTGACTACTACTTGCAACCCAGAGAATGATGCCATCTCAGGTTCTAGTCTAGAAACTTGAAAAGTAAACTATTGCTATGAAATCGTTATTCATGGATGAACTTCTAAAGCCATAATGAATACGACTTGAATACAAAGGAGTTCCATGCGTTATGCACAACTCAATGTTTCCTCAAGGAAGATACCTACATGAACACCCTGAATAACTAGATAGTGGTATTTGATGATTCATAGTGATACTATCAGAGGTTTATCTAACATCGATTGATACCAAAATACCGAATAGGTATTCATAATAAAGAGATGCAGTTTTTTTTCAAATGATATATGATCCAATTCGAGGTCACATATAGTTCTTGAGTGATTTAAAAAAGAGAAAATTTTCCTACTCGCCCCCTCAGCTGTTATATACGTTGAGCAATATTTAGAGAGAGTTTTCATACTCTTCTGCCAGTTATATTATTCATTACGATGTTTGTTCTCCTCCTTCAGAATCGCCTTTTTTGAAATAAAGTTTTAATAAAATCCTATATGTTTTGGGGTCACCTATTTCGTCATAATGTACAAAATAGAAATCGTAAAACGAAGAAATTCACGCTATCATAACGCTACATGACAGAAATCGTATTTTATCATATAGTACAGTAACAGAACGCTACACTTTCATAACGTAATATATCATAATGGACATATTCAGAACGTATTTCGTCGTATCGTACCTTATCATATCGCTACAAAATCAGAACATCAAAATATCATAACCGTACTTCATAGAATTCGTAACTCATCATAATGGTACAAAATCAGAAACGTATTTTATCATAATCGTAAAAAATCAAAATGTATTGCGTCATAATCGTAAAGTATCAGAACGTACTCTATCATAATCTAATAGTACATGGGCTTGCTTTCAATATTAATAAAATATATGGTAATGGGATATCCGCTGTCATTTAGGAATCCAGGAGAGATCTGTGATCTCAAATATATTTGAAAAATTGAATAATAACATCATTTTTCACCAATTGTAGCTAATTTTTATATTTTGTATTCTTCAATATTCAAAAAAATGTTGCCTACCCTGATTCCTATGTTGACATGACACTGTTGCCAGTCAAGCGGGCACTGCACTTTTATGTGTCTGTTTCATTCATTGTTATTATTCAATCTATTTAATTGTTGAAAAAGTTTATGCACTGAAATAAGACAGCGATGTTAAATCAAGTGTTAAAAAGATTGAATGGCTAGTGATTACCTACTTCTCTACATAAATCTGTGCGAGGAAAAACTGATATTGCCAGAATTATCACCTTGACGATTCTTTGCTCCTGATGAACAATTGTTTACTTTCACTCCAGAGTCGCGAAATTAGGTATATGAACTATTATGATGACCTAAGATTCCATATGTATCCTGTTACAAGTTTTAGTTTGGTTTCTATGAGTATTTTTTTTCAGGTCCAAGTAATATAAAGAAAGACTACGTATTTCAACAAAAACATGTAGAAACACCTAAATACATATGGACCATAAAAAGTCAACAATGGAGTGTAAACTCAGTAAAAACAACCTAAATGAGAAATATACCAACTGGAATTTACGGAAACAGAAAATTGCATACTTGGCATATAATTGAAAATCGTAATATTCGATAATAATCATCAATTGTCATCAAAAGACAACTGTAGATGCTGGAAATGGAAACATCGTAAGACTTGTTTTCAATAAGAAGATATAAGGGCTGACAAGTGTGGGGTGTGCATTAAATCGCTGCAAAAAACTTATGGTATTAGATGTAATATCTGTATAATATGGTTTCACATTGCTTGTGTGGGCTTAATTCATGAAGATATCAAATTGTATAAAGATGAATTGAAAAAAAGCAGGTGGCAAAATATGAAATTGCAACAAGTGTTAAAGTAATGAGCGAGTTGGATGTGACTAATATCCCAACGACCGTCCAGATTCACACCGAAGATGTTTTGACAGAACTAGAAAATATCATAAAAAAAACTGGAAAATATGGAAAATAATAACGAATAGACACATTATCAACAATTGAAAATCAATGAAGACAACATGAAATAGTAATTATTCGAAGCTAGTTAAACGAAGTCAAAGAAGAGCTGAACAAGCAACAACAAAAACAAAGTACAGAGAATACAGTTTATCCTTCGAAAAATAGGACAGCTCAATAGCAGGATAAATAACTGAATGATGTATAGTTTGGAAGAATCCATATCAGTTAATCCAGAAGATACATATAAATTTGATCTATCCAAAAACTACGAACAAACTCAAATCAGCACCTTACCGGATAAGCACTGACAGAACAGAGATGCAAATTGAACACTTCAAGAGGATGAAGGATGGACTGAAAACAAAAATTTTAAATGGTGAACCTAATCTAATACAATCGTCAACCGAGAAAAAGTAAACAAAAATGGTAAACAGGAAAACAGGAGTACACCCCACTCTAGATTTATGGTTACAATATTGGAGGTTTGGAAACTAAACTTGAGGAGTTATTCAAAGCAGAAGCTTATATATCTATGATATAATCATCCTGATAGAAAGTTGTCTAGATTGTGACATTCCTGATGGTGAAATCAACTTAGACGCTTACAATATGTTTCTATGTAATCGTAGTGATAAAACAAGTTTGAAAATCAGAGGAGACGAAGTTTCAATCACCACTTGTTCATACTTTTCATATATTTAATGAATAAAAATTGTTGACTTGTGAGTAGCTCTTTTGTTACTTCTGCCTTGACTTTGAAATTACATTAAGAAATTGTGTATCTACCCATTACCCACCTGAGGAACATATTTTTATTAATAAAAAAGACGTTTTTATTTTGTTTGTTTATTTTTTCATTGAAACCTAGTCCTCTCTAACCACAGTTCGTATGAACTGTAGCAGAAAATGTATGTTAGCAAAAAAATATTCCACACTAACAACTACCATATTTGATTCTTATGAACCTATACACTACATACATACAAAAATTCGCCTGACTAAATGTTGAATACGAAATCAAATGAAAATTACTATCAGTAAAATCAAGAAATTATTCTCACATCAATGTAGGTCATCCTCCTAAAAGCTCCTTATTCTTCCTCACAGTAAAAACCCTATCATATGCTACTTGGTTAATTTCATCCATAGAATTGGTACTTTCTTCAATACCTTGTGATTTTTCTTTGTTTTCTATAAGTCTTATCCTTTTGATTTAACTTGAGGTGTGTGTAACTGTGTTTTACTATACAATCACGAAAGAAACTATCTCTTCCTGGGTATGTAAAGGAATAGTCAGATTTGAACATTACATTATAAATTATATCCAAAATCTTAGTCATCCTGTTGAATGTGTTTTTCTCCAGACTCCTACTCATAACTGTCCATGAGTATTTAGTAAGAATAAGTTGTTTTGTGAAATTGATACCTGCCAACTTGTAACAAGCTGTTTTATAAGGAATTGCAGATCCAATACATCTGGTCAGGTAAAAACATTTTGTTTATAGGACTCATTCTCCAGCTCTTTCTCCAACTTTTCTGAGGCAGATACCATGTCAATTGGGAATATGTGCAACTCATTCTCGGTAACAGTCAAAGATGACTCCGTTTTCTTCAATATACTGTCGAGATTGTCAAGACGCTCAGAAATATCAGCGCACTTTTCCACGATTTTTCCTTTACCTGAAACAGGAAATCATATATTTGAATTTGAATGGCACTTTTTCAACACATCTTCTAATATGATAAAGATACTTTCATTTTCAGAAGCCAATGGAGTGGACCCTTGCCCGATTTGCACCTACAGGAAGATGCGATTCGTTTTGAAATGCGGGCACCGGCTTTGCGGTTATTGCAGCGAAAGATGTCTCAATCCGAACCGGTTGAATGCAAGCTGTTGCCCGATCTGTCGGAAACTATAATACCTGATTCTTCCATCAGATACTTCTGAAGATAACAATACTTACATTACTTTATTGTCAGACGAATGAAATTTTGTTTAATAAACATACCTATAACTTTTCCTGACTTCTATTGGCGAGAAGTAATAATATTATTGGATCCCCTCAATAAGTTCCTAAAAGGTTAAATTTAGGGGTGCTGATGTCAGTCAGTGGCCATGTGTAGTATCCACTCGAAAAAATAAAAATAAAACATTTCTGTGCAAAAAAGAAATGGTTGCCATGGTTCATAGAACAAACATTACTTCTTCTTTCGTGTATACCCTAAGAAAGATGTCCAATGCACAATGGAAGCGTTAAAACACAAAACGTTCCAGAGGTTCAAATATAAGAAAGTTTATTCATCTTTTTCGCTTCCACTTTGTGATACTGCATAAAGTGATCTACAAAGTCATGGCATGGTGAAAGTGAAGATTGAATTTAATGTTGCGTTAATTCACCTTAGAGACTATATAGGTGTAATATTCCAACTAAAAATCATGATACAACTAGATATATACTTTACAAACTCTTTCTAGTGGAAGAACTTAATCACAGGAAAAAGTAATTTACCTGTTATCCTGATTAAAAAATGCCTCGAATATTTTATTTGTATTACTGACAATGTACTGCTTTAACAAAAACAGAAAATGGGCAGCCTCTATTATCCCTCAACATTTGTGTCAATCTAAACACTGCTAGATCAGTATCGTAATTCTTCCGGAAATATCTTCAGATGATCTTCAATAGAAATTTGTTCTATAAGGAGCAAGGATTCTTGAAATTATTAAACTAAAATCTGAAAAAATGAAAGGTCGTTATTCCTCGATCGTACTTGTTTTTTTAACAAGTTCAACAAATTGTTTCCCGGATTTTTTTTTGGCTTTCTGTCCCCTGGAAAAAAAGTTTCAAATTCTTATAATATATAAAGTATGTTACGTATCGTATTTTTTATGAATTTGGAAATTAAACTAAAAATATATCAAAAAATGCTTATATAATTCCCCTAGGCGACGTTTCGGAAGCTAGCCTGCCTCCTTTCAAGCCTTCTTGAAATTTTTAAGAGATTGAATTTTTTCTGTGAGTAGTGTCAAAATGTAACACTGGTATGACTAATCAGATGCCATACAACTTCGATTTTGACACAACCTACTTCAAATTGATTCTTCCCAGCCCAACTTCCCATTTCAGAAGAGGCTTTCAACATTGATTTACCTATACTCAATGAACAAGTGGGAATATCTTCATTTCCCCTTTAACAAAATGCAAGTGCACTCTTTATGACGCAGCAGATTGGAACAAAACACACATATCAATATGTGGGACCAGGATTTATCTTGATGCTGCACAGGAAATCCAAAATTGTCTAAATAGCACTGTTCAATTAATGGGGGGAAATTTCGACGCTGAGATGTAAAAGTTAATTCTCCACACATATGCATAACAAAAACGGTCGGGGTTGTTAGAACCCTTTGGTGGCTCAATAGCATGTGTACCAAACGAAAATAAAATGTATGTTAGTTGATGCAATAGTTATACAGCCGCCCACATGACTTTATTTAAACAAATATACGTATAATAAGGTCAGAAATGAATATATATGGCTGTCACAAAAAACTGGATGTGATTGAAAAAATTATTATATATTTATGACACCAACAAAAAACTTCACAAGGTTTATGTGACAAAAACCATGTTGACCAGTGTTATCTGTTTGGTGTTCTGAGATTTAGAAGTTTTGTTTGAAGTCTTTAAACAAACAGTACAACTAAGTTATTTCAGTCGTCTCATTTTTTACTGAGGCTGAATGGAAATATACTAATCATAATTGTACAAGATTTATAGTGAAATGTAGTTACCTATTACAACATAATTCATTAGTAGAAATATATTTATGTAATCTCTCTATCATAGGTTCCTGCTTCAGTAAGGCGCATTCGACCAATATTTATTTAATCAACAAGATTCCTACACTACTCAGATTGGAATGTGTCTTTTGCTGAATTAGTGTTTCTGATAAGATGGGATTTTTATTCACCTCAATAATTACAGGATGATTATGAAACAGTTTCAAAAAAGTCTATGTAGGAACGGCATATACATTAAAGAACTTGAATGAACATTCAGATACACAACATACCTGTGGGTTAGATATTTTTGATACTACAGAGTGCAGAATTTGATAAATCACATTCTGTTGATCATTCTGGAAAATATTATATTGATAAAAAATCAAATATTCACAAAGAGGCCTAGTCCAGTATAACTTCACAACTTGACCATTAACAAAATAAATTGTTGCAAGAAAAATAACATTCGAAAAAAAGGATCTCAATTGGAATACCAATATCTAAATCACAGAAATCCAGGAAATCTGTGAGCTAAATGTATGTTCATTTGAATGTGAAAATGTCTGAAATATTTTTTAACAAAAAGTCACCATAGAAAATGTCAATTTGTCTGGCTCTGATATTTGATAATATGAATATCTGGTATACTATATAGAAAAGTGCTTATATTTCAACAGCACACATTTCTTGAAACAATTTTAAAAAATGGAATACTATACCTATAGAGTGTGGAAGAGCACATTGAATCCGTTTTTTTGGCGACTCAGAATTTTAGAAAAGTCAAGTCATTGAGCTATTTTATAGACCTACAACTCAAATAATTCTGCCAAAAGCCATTTTTCCATATGATTGGTGCAAGATCCTATCAGTGAATAAGTTCAATGCAATACTCCTTGAAACAAAATCTGTCATGAAGCATTGAAATCTTGAGTTTTTCTTTCTTCATGTGCCGTTTATTATAATCAGTAAGCAAATATCAGTCAAAAACCTACTGAACATTTTTTGTACAGACACTTCGAGTACATTTTTTATGAAAGTGTTTTTAGTAAAAAAAAGTAATACAAATTATGAAGCAACAACAAAAATTAATTGGCGATTTGATTGATTCTAGTGGCACATTATCTTTTTCAGCTGCAGGAAAACCCAGAAAAACCTGCAGCACCACATCACCTGAAAATCTTGATCTTCCAATGTCCTCTCATTCATAGAATAATATGTAGGGTGTCTCCTGAGGCTTCAATAAATCCAAGATATCGCCAGAATATTTAGTGACACAACTATCGTTAAACTTAAACCAGTCCGTTTAGTTTTTGACCAATTGGTAATAATGGCCAGATTCAATGCCAGAACCACAGCGAACAATGACTGCATGAAGATTATAATAGTGGTCTGCTAGATTGAAGTACCTACCTATTGTGACATGCGTCCACTTATCGGCAATCCGCATGTTGTCATCCGCACCAGTCGGAAAAGTTGCCCCTTCGATAAATTTCATCGGCATTACCGACGGACCGATACGTGCGATCCGTCCGCTGCCGGTCAGTGGACGCATATGTATAACTTACTATACTAATAATTCTAAAATCCGTTTCGTACGATCCGTACGATGCGTACCTATGGACGCTTACCTTTATAGTGAAATGTTGTTACCTATTACCAACATAATTCATTGGTAGAAATATATTTATGTAATCTCTATCTCTCTACTTTGGGTGGTCATAGGTTCCTGCTTCGGTAAGGCGCATTCGACCAATATTTATTTAATCAAAAAGATCCCTATACTTCTCAGATTGGGATGTGTCTTTTAGCTAAATTAGTGTTTCTGATAAGATGGAATTTTCATTCACCTCAATAATTACAGAATGTTTATGAAACAGTTTCAAAAAAGTCTATGTAGGAACGGCATATACATTAAAGAACTTGAATGAACATTCAGATACACAATAACATACCTGTGGGTTGGATATTTTTGATACTACAGAGTGCAGAATTTGATAAATCACATACTGTTAATCATTCTGGAAAATATTATATTGATAAAAAAACAAATATTCACAAAGAGGCCTAGTCCATTGTAACTTCACAACTTGACCATTAACAAAAAAAAATTGTTGTCAGAAAAAATAACATTTGAAAAAAAGGATCTCAATTGGAATACCAATATCTAAATAACAGAAATCCAGGAGATCTGTCAGCTAAAAGTATGTTCATTTAATGTGAAAATGTCTGAAATATTTTGAGTACAAAAAAAGTATTTTTTTGGGTACTCAGAATTTTAGAAAAGTCAAGTCATTAAGCTATTTTATAGATCTACAACTCAAATAATACTGCCGAAAGCCATTTTTCCATATGATTGGTGCAAGATCCTATTAGTGAATAAGTTCAATGCAATACTCCTTGAAACAAAATCTGTCATGAAGCATTGAAATCTTGGGTTTTTCTTTCTTCATGTGCCGTATATTATAAGTAAGCAAATAACAGTCAAAAACCTACTGAACATTTGTACAGACACTTCGAGTAAACTTTTTTTAAGTGTTTTTATTGAGAAAAAAAAAGTAATACAAGTTATGAAACAACAACAAAAATTAATTGGCGATTCGGGGCGACTTGAATGATTCTAGTGGCACATTTTCTTTTTCAACTGCAAGAAAACCCAGAAAAACCTGCAGCACCACATCACCTGAAAATCTTGATCTGCCAATGTCCTTTCTTTCATAGAATGATATGTAGGGTGTCTCCTGAGGCTTCAATAAATCCAAGATATCGCCAGAATATTTAGTGACACAACTATCGTTAAAATTAAACCAGTCCGTTTCGTTTTTGACCAATGAGTAATAATGGCCAGATTCAATGCCAGAACCACAGCGAACAATGACTGCATGAAGATTATAATAGTGGTCTGCTAGATTGAAGTGTTCATCTATTTTGAATCTTCGTAAGAGTTTGGTGCTTCCTCCAGAGGTTGAATCATGTTTGAAGGGCATCAGTGTTATTATTAGATTGACTGGTGCCTCAGCTATACTTGTTGTCTTATAATGGTAAGTCAGTTTGGCACATATTTAGCAATACAGTTGATAATCACCTGTTAAAAGTTCTTTCTTGAGATGATTCAACAGGTAGCTTTGCAAGGATTGGTTATCAGTCTTTTTGGGAAACGCCACTTGAAGTTCCAGAAAGTCACAAACGTTTTTGCCACCTCCTGTACATGTACTACAACGTAAAAAAGTGAGGATTCATCAACAAAAGTTCTAGAAACACAAGACAAGATGGACTCTATGGAATCATTCAATCCAGAGCGGTCAGGAGTATTGATTTTGCTATTTTCCTGCTCACGGAGAGTATTCAACAAGAATTTGGAGCAATCCTCTTATTGTCCTAAAGAGTATGTAGTGGACTTCAAAGACTCCAGGAAATCAGTTGGTGGGAAAGATGATACATTCTTTCGAAACTGCAGCTGTATGAACAGGTCTTTGAGTTTGGTAAATAAGTAGGAAACGTTCTCGTTCATCGTTGAAATCTTGTTCTCGAAAGTCTTCGTTATGAACAACACTTGTAAAATGTCCCCCCTTTTTGTCATTGTTTCACTTGGTGCTCGCCATTTCAATATTGGAATTGTATCTTCAGGATCCAGGACAAGAACACCATCCGATTTCAGACGTGCATTCTTGTTGATTATCGTTGTCAATAACCTGCAAAAATATATTTTGAATTATTTAAACTCTTGTATTGAAAGGTATAAGGAATCAGAGAAACTCATGCTAAATATTACATGCTATGGTGCTAATTGATTAACACAATCAACATACTTGAATTCATTTTTGAAGAATACTTTGACACGTTCAACTCAAATGAATTTTTATTTGTAAACCTCGTGCAGATACTTACGAATCATGTGTTTCTTGAAGAATTACGTCCCACCGATATTTTTTATTAATTTCAAGTTAGCATTTCAGCATTACTTTTCTATATCTTTATAGAGATTTGGTTCATAAATGATGACATAAAAAGTATCAAGTTTTTGACAGCGGTGCGGTATTTATTTCTGGTGTGAATAAAACAGAGAAAGCAATAACCGCTTGAGTGATTCCAAAATGAATCGAGAACGGCTTAGCCCCTTCGAATTAGACTATTTTCATTGCACGTTGCCAAAATTATTAAGATTCTAACGTCAGCCCATATATTAAATTTTGAATTTGCGCGCATCCAAATTATGATAGATTACGATTCTGATAGAATCCGTTATGATATTTTACAAATTCTCTGGTGTACGATTTCTATCCTGTACGATTCTGATGATGTCCCGTTATGATATATTACGAATATGATTTTGTCACGTTTCTATCGAATACGTTATGATAAAATACATTATGACGAAGTACGTTCTGATAATGTATGTAATGATAGTATACGTTTCTATAAAATACGATTTCTATAAAGTACGATTCTGATATTATACCATTATGACGCATTACGATTTCTACCATGTAGCGTTATGATATGGTATATTATGATGCAATATATGGACCCTTTGTTTTCACCACTTTGTAGAGTCTAGTGATATGGTATTCGAATTCGGTACTTCCCGGTCCTGACCAAAGTTCACTACGAACCGCCACAACTTCAGATTAGTGTTAGAAAATATGTGTCCTTTATGTTCCGTGGGTAAATTTGTCGGACGAGGTTAAATATATTTCAACTCTATCCGACATCGGATAGAACAACATTTCAATCAGACGATTTCCACCAAAAATAATGCACCAATCAGAACATCGTTAGTATTGGACATTGCATTTGACAGAATCCATTTTCTCCAAGCGACATCGGAAAAAGTTGAAACTTTCGGATGAATTCCTCCCGCCAAATAAAAATTTAAATTTTTGAATACTGTCAAATTTTGTTAAGCGACTTTGAGCGCTGTAAGCTGTTAGGCGCAATTCACACAGAACTGATGTCTGGCAGAGACGAGGCGCGGACCTTTGTCCTTTCCGCGTCTCTCCTATGTAAACAAATGGTTCAATGTTCTCAGAAGCGACGTGGCGCGGGCGGTCGCCCTCCCGTCCCCGCCACGTCTTTTTGCCGTCTCTCGTGGCGTACAAGAAGGGGCACGCCAGTTCCTTGCCACGTGTTTTCTCCGAAATTATCGTCAAAAATGCGGGATGATGTTGACTTCAACATACAATTTTGCGAAGAAGTTGGCAAATATCCGTGTCTTTTTGACTGTAATAGAAGTGCCCAAGATCAGGCCTGGCAAAAAATCGCTGATAAATTTGAAGCTCAAGGTAAAACCAATTTGCTACATTTGTTCACAATTAACTCTATTGTTCATGTGGTTTTAAGGGAAAGTGGACAGAAAGAAGGATTTGCACAAAATTAATTCAAGTAAATAAATGAACCGTTTTACTTAAACTGTTATTTGATTTTTTTGCCCCTACAGCCTATTTTTGTTAATAATAAATTGACACGTTTATTTTTTTTTTATTCTTGTCAACAATCAATCTTGTCAGGAAGATTATGATACTAATGTTTTGATCTTATAGGGAGAAACATAAAAATCATCTTTCGAACAATCTGTTCAAGCCAGTCTCAAATTACCTACACAGTAGGTTTCGGCTGGCACCTGTCAGAAAACAACTACTCCCCTGGCTAATACCACGAAGGGCATTGAATTATATCCGACCAGGTGCCAGTGCAGGTTCCTTCACAGAAGTAAATCCTGCATTTGCTTTCGTCGATACAAATGAAGGAATTGATTTTCAATTATAGGGACGGACACACTTGCAGACCGGTTTCGGGCTATTTGGCCACTCGTCAGTGCAAGGTAGTGCCATCATCAACATAAAGTCGATGACTTCCCATAATTAAAAATCAACATCTTCACGAGTATCAAGCCCCGACCAAAGCTGATGCGAACAACGAAGTTATTACGCCATCTACCAATGGACGAGGTATTCCGAAAGCAAACCGAATTCGCCCATTCCTCCTGCGAGGAATTAACTGTTGCATGTATTTATGTTTACTAATATTTATTATTCCTTCTCATTCCAGCGGCAGATTGCAAGGAGCGTTGGAAAAACATTAGAGGACGTTATACGAAATACAAAAACTAATTGAAACTGCCATCTGGGTCCGGAGCAAGGAGGCCTGAAGTATATTACTTGGCTAGCCACCTTCAGTTCTTGGACTCTTTCCTGAAGTCACGTGCAAGTAAAAGCAACTTCGTTGCCGGAGGACTGCCAACCCAGCAGGAAGCAGGAAACAATGATGATAGTATCCTAAATGACGACATAGATGAGGAAGCTTATAAAACTCAAGGTTCCACGCAAGTTACCAACCAACTCACAAGTGACTCACCACCAAGTACATCATTGCCTCCTCCAACACCTGAACAGAACGACACCGGTGTCCACCGAAAGTGAAGAAGATCCTCAGTTACAAGTTTACGGAACGCGACTATTAGAGCAAAGACAGCAGAGCAACTCCACTAGCCACCCTGACCCTGATATGGCATTCTTGCACAGTATTTTGCCAGGCATGAGAGCAATGAATGATAGACAGAAGAGGAGCTTCAAAATGGGATTATTGCGACTGGTGGATGAAATACTGTACCCGCAACATCATTTGTTAACAGGCACCTCAGTGAATGCTCTACAAAGAAGTCCATCAGTGAGTGATCCGTCAACAAACTCCGCAATGAATACGTTCGATGACGCATCACAGTCCACTGATCTCATCACCAATCGTGAAGAAGAGATGCTCAACACCCAACACCAATTTAGAAGTGACAACAATGAAAATCCTTTTCAGATGAATAATAACTTGACATTTTTCCCAAAGTAATTAGTCGGAGTTATGATAATTTGGATTCTGAAAATTATGAGTTTCGATTCAAATTGTTCATTGAAGTATTGTTTCCAACTTGGTTTTTTCTTTGTCTCCGTCTACTTTATTGAAAAAAAAAAGGTTTTGCAGTTATTCTGCTTTTTGAATTAAAATTATTTCACAACAGGAAACAGTCATTTCACTTACCTCAAAGTTATTAGTAGTCTCTCTTCCGTTCCCTCCAATTAGTTGATTTCTTTTCCAGGCCGTCCTCCACAGGGGACAATATTTTATGGAAGCACTCACGAGACATCCTATAAAAATTCTGAAACCGTTCTGGGTACATGTTCAATTCACGCTAACGTCGAATGTTCCACCAGTTTTCCCCTTCTGCAGCCACAATGGATGAACCCAATATCTCCTTCTGTTTTGTTTTCACATTAGCCAATACACCAAATCCGATATATCTTCATCATTTTCATCACTGCTTGAAGAAGCCATGTTGTTGTCCATAAAACCAACAGGTTACTGACGTCCTTTATCGCCACTATCCCGCCCCTCTTGTGTGCATTGCATACGCCACGCTTCAGCCACGTCCGAGCCATGCCGAAGCCTCTTCTCTGCCAGACGTCCGTTCTGTGTGAATTGCGCCTTAGACGCCGCCTATGGCTACGTTATGTTGTATGCAAATGCAAGCACGGTGTATAGTTTCACGCTCTTTCGAGTTTCTGAGGGATACGGCCGTGTGGGGGGAAGTAAATGTCGAGAGAAATGTGGGCTGGACGTTAGCCTTCGTGAGCAAGCCCGATGTACTTCGTGAGAATTCGCGTTGCAGGAAGGGGACTGGGACCTTGACGAAGGCTGGTAACATATCGTGCCAGTGGCTTGCCGAATTAGTTGTACGGAAAAATTTTGAAACTGGTACTGATTCTGATTACTACAATTTTGTGGTTGACTCTTTGGAAGGATATAATAGAAATGTCAATAAATATTCATTTTCAGTGAACAATTATTTCAAAATGAATCATGAAGGGAATGAATTTGGTCTTAGTTATGACGCGCAAGTTGAAAGATAAGAACTTTTTACCGTATCCCGTGGCCTTTGTATGAGTCATTATTCTTCTTGCGCTCAGACGTGCCGGTCGAGTGAGTGAATCAACCTGCATAAAAATGGGAAAAACAGCAACTAAACGCAAACTCAAATAATTCGAAGAACTCAAACGGAAAATGAGAAAACTGGAAAGAAAATTCAACATTAGTTCAAGTAAGTAATTATTACAGTTAATTCTCTTTGTTTCAGGCCAATTGAGTCAATGACAACGAAACTTCAACAAGCTCACATGTGAAATAGATATTGTTAGAGCTGTTGATATTGATTATGAAATTAGGTTTCAACAAACTCACTTGTTAAATAGTCAATGTTGGAGTGAATACGAAAGTATCGATGTTTATATTCCCTTGTCAAATAAACAAGGCGAATCTCGTGCATATTAACTTTCAAGGATATAGATGAATGAAATAGGCACAGACAAAACATCGTAAACAGACTTCTTTTGTTTGTTTTTAGGCTCCGACAGCGAATCGAGCGATCTGAGCCACAGCCGCAGTGATAGCCAGCATGAAACGGAGGATGACGAACATGAACCAGTTGTTCCTGAGAGCAGAAATACTCAACATACTGGGTGAGGGACCACCGAATGACAAAACATATGGGCGATATCTCCAGCGAGCTGGCGTCGAGGTGGAAAATTTATATTTCACAGGGACTAGAAAAGGACAAAAAGAGCAGTCTGATGGAAAGTTATAAGGTACTGAAAAATTGCCATGAATTACAAGCCCCGGGCTTGAACCCAGAAGTAACTGCCCTGTTATCACCATCAGATGTGAAAAAATAATTTTTTTTGTCAGAAATTCAAACTTCTCTGGGAAAGAGTATCAGTTCTCTGGGTACAGCACTATCTATGTATCTGGAGTCCAAAGAAGGATGGGGCGTAGACGACAAATTGTCGACACTAGTCGACACAGGAAAAATGTTGTGTGATGTTCACTATTCACTCTCTAACGAAAATGTTTACTATATCCACACTTCAACGTGAAAATACAAAAAGTGGCTGCCAACCAAACTCCTGATATGTTTCTGTTCGGAGAAGATTTTGCAGAAAAATGTAAAGCATCGAAGAATCTAGAGAGTGCCGTGAAAGAAATCAAAACTAGCTCGTCGACATATACTTCAGCAAAAAACTATCAGCGCCCCAATCGGGGAAGCAAATGAGATCGCACATCAAACAGGGAGGGGGAAAACTTCATCAACGACAGCCCCAGAGAGATGTTCGGAGACAGCTCCAGAAACAGTCAACAAACAGCAAAGACAAATATTATCGCAGGCACTGAAGGTTAATAATGAACATGCTGGCAGAATAGAGAATTTCTATACAGAGTGGGAAAAAATTACGGACAATCAGCTTATTCTCAGCTGGGTCAAAGGTTATAAACTCCCCCTCAACGGGACACCGTACCAACCCACACCCCCAAAATCTGTGAAATTGACTCAAAAAACAGAAAAACTTAATTCTGCTAGCATCAGAGGACTCATTGATATAGGAGCTATAGGCAAAGTGGAAAAGAGTGAGGGTCAGTTCTTATCACAATATTTTTTGAGAATGAAACCCAATGGGGAGTATCAATTCATTCTCAATTTGAAACAACTGAACAAATACTTGTCAGCACCACACTTCAAATTGGAAGATTTCAGAACGGTCAAACAAATTATATCACAAAACACTTTTCTTGCTACGATAGATCTGAAAGACGCATATTTTGCAATCCCTATTCATGACAATCATAAAAAATATTTAAGATTCAAATTCAAAAATGATTATTATGAATTTCAAGTTTTGTGTTTTGGGCTTTGCACAGCCCCATATGTATTATCTAAGCTCTTGAAGCCTATCTTTCTTTACCTTAAAAGTAGAAAGCTGATGTCAGTGGCGTATCTTGATGATAATATATTCTGATTATAGCAAACACTGAGGACGAATGCAACGTCAACATAACAACTACCTGCGGAACTTTGAAAAATCCAGGCTTTGTAATGAACAAAACTGAAAGTGTATGATCATTATCTTCCACCCACGAAATAACATTCTTGGGGTTCATTTTCTTAACAATTTCTATGAAAATGTCCGTTTCGGTAGAAAAGAAACAGAAACTTAAACTTTTTTTACGACATTTGAGGCCTGGGAGAACAGTAAAAATTAGAAAATTTTCGAAATTCTTAGGATTCCTGATATCAATCTGTCCAGCTACCCAGTATGGTTGGTTGCGTACAAAGGAAAAATATATTGTTCTCAAACATAGATTAGGAAATTACGATGGATATATGCAAATATAAAAAAATATGATAGTAGACCTCAACTGGTGGATGGATAACATTGATAATCAGGAAAACAGTATGTCACCAATAAAATACCGAACAGAAATATTCACGGATGCATCTTTGACAGGGTGGGGAAGCTTATTGTAATGGCCAAAAGGCGAAAGGGTTCTGGAAACCAGACGAAGCTAAATATCATATCAATTATTTAGAGTTATTGGCTGTTTTTTATGGACTCAAAAGTTCCACAAAGGATCATTTTAATTGTCATCTCTTACTACGTGTAGATAACACTACAGCTGTATCCTATATTAACAGGATGGGTGGTGTCAAATATAAACATTTGCATGAAATATCAAAAAATATATGGCAATGGTGTGAGAAAAAACAAATTATGATTCATGCCTCTTGTATAAATTCTGAAGAGAATTTTGAAGCAGATTAAGAATCAAAACTCCAAAATTTTGAAACAGAATATAGCCTTGATCCGGAGGAATTTCGAAAACTTACAGAAAAATTTGGAAGCCCTGAAATCGATTTATTCGCTACCTACCTGAACACTAAATGCAAAAAATTAATTTATTGGCACCCTGATCCACACAGCATAGGAGTTGATGCTTTTACGTTCTCCTGGACAAATTTCGAAGCATATAGATTTCCACCGTTCTCCCTGATCCCAAAAATTCTCAGAAAAATAGAAAACGACAAGGCAGCAGGCATTGTAGTTTTTCCAGTCTGGAAATCACGGCTATGGTTCCCTAAACTAGAATCCATGATTGTCTCTGACATTGTTATATTTGCATCGAAATCATCACTGCTTATGTCTCCTTTCAGGAAACCTCACCCGCTTTGGAAGCAGCTTACCCTGAGTGAAGCCTATTTATCGGGAAAGCTTTCAACAGAAAAAACATTTCTACATCAGTTATAGACACCATGATAGCATCACTGAGCCGTAGTAAGCACAAGCAATATAACTATTTTTTCATCAAATGGTGGAAATTTTGCAAAGGTGAGAAAAATATGGTTTTCACCCAGAAACGAAAAATATTTTAGAATTTCTGAATGGTGAACTTAACAAGGGGGCAAATTATTCTTCTCCGAATAGTGGCAGATCAGCACTAAATTTAATCTCAGATGCTGGGAAATGTAATACAGTGGACAAATTTTTAAAAGGAGTTTTCAGAATGAAACCAACATTTCCCAGATACGAAGAAATATGGGATCCAGAGCCTGTTCTTGAATACATAAGTAGTTTATTTCCTCTAGATTCATCAGATCTAGGAAAATTGACTTTGAGACTAATACTCCTCCTGCCTCTAGCCTCTGCACAAAGAGTCCAAACTCTCAACGATAGGGTCGAAATCCGTATAACCGATATCCTAAAAAGTCCCAAGCCAAAATCACCACAACCACGGCCACAATTTCCATTTTTTCAAGGAAAAACCGGAGTTATGTATTTCAACTACCATCTTATATTATATCGAAAAAACTAAAAATATTCGCAGAGAAAACGACGATCAACCTCTGTTGACCATCAAAAGACCACATCACCCTGCCTCATTCCAGACTTTAAGTAGGTGGATTAAAGAGGGTTTGCGAGCGAGTGGCGTAGACACTAACATTTTTGAAGGGCTGAGCACTAGGCACGCTGCTTCTCCAGCGGCGAATAGACTGGGAATGAACATATATCACATTCGCTCTGCTGCGGGGTGGTCTACGAGATCCGAAACCTTCAACAAATTTTACAATAGACCTTTGGTTTCAAAAAAAAATTTCTTGCTAATTATCTAGAAAAAATTTGAATATTCACACTGCTAGGCAATTATATTTTTCTAATTATTTGTATATCGAAAAATACTAGAGAAAATTTGCACAAAAAACAAACCAGTGTATTTTGTTATGTTATATTTACGTTTGTTGATATTGTTTACACAGTTTCACAAATGTTATATTAATTTATATAATAACCTTTTCTATTTACCAAATAAAGCATTTGCACATCATTATCTGGCATCGAAAGATCGTCTCGAAACCTTCAAACATCTACAGGTTGGTGAATCTATTCGGTTGTGACCAAATCGAAGTATAGTTAGGGATTAAACGACTTACCTAAGGAAGTTCAATTCAAATTATACGAGATTGGTCACATAGATTTACATCCCGCCCTTCATCCTGAAACGAACATGATATATTTCAATTAAGGATTGAACACCCCTTCCTAGAGGCGGTCTACAGCTTACGAAGTAAAATGACTCATACAATGGCCAAGGGATACGGTAAAAAGTTCTCATCTTTCAACTTGCGCGAGTTAAGAATCCCACCGGCGACGACCCTGTATAACTCCGAATGACCACAAGATGAAGAAGATCATATTACATTCTTATCTACTGCATTCATTTCGAGCATAAAATCTTCTAGTATCATATTACATTTTTATCTATTCTGTTTGAAATAGGTGTTTTAGGTAGGATTCTCATTACATTGTTATCTAGCGCATTCATTTTGATATTTTATTGTACATTATAAATTGAGATCTTTCTCACAAATGAGGAGTATAGTTTTGGCATCGTTCACGATACTTACATGTAGAATTGAATTTTCAATAAAGTGTTTGAGTTCCATAACCACGTTTTTGGCACGATATAACTGGCGAAGTCGGTAGGATTGGTGAAATTGTGACTTCAACGAGTGCAGCCCTTTTCCACTCTTGGAGATGTTCAGTGTGTAGTGTGGCTTAAGCCAATATTGGCAATACTGTCTATTCCACTCATGTCAACCTCTCCCCCTCTCCGCCACCTCTATATATGATGTCTGGGTATCTACCACCTGTTGTACCACTATGAATAGAAGTATAATAATAAACTATATTATCCATAGAAGATGTGTAATTATTGAGATACAAATATTAAACATGGCGCAGTCATAGTTTTCAGTGAAATCTACTTTCCCAAAAGTTTTAAAGGAAGAGTGAAATATAAAAGCATCATGGCGATGAGCGGGCCTGTGAAATTGCCGCCAGACTTCGACCTACAAGGGCAAAATGCAGCAGCTGAATGGAAATTTTGGCGTACGTGTTTTGAAGACTATCTAGTTGCTACAGGTCAAAACGAATCTGCAGATAATGTAAAACTGTCGATACTTCGAAACATGATTGGGGCAGAATCTGCAAGAATTATGTCTACTTTCGTCATACCCGAGACGGAAAACGAAAAATTCAAATATACAGTGACACTGATTGAAAATATGTCATCCCAAGGGTAAATGAATGTTTCGAGCGTTATAATTTTTTGAAGAGGACGCAAAAATACTATAACAACTATAGAAAATTTTGTACCTGCAAGTCACCCACCCACCAAGGTTCCACTCGCCATAAGAAATTCTTTAAAAAATGAGTTAGATAGATTAGTGGAAAGAAAAGCCATTACAAAGGTAGAAGAAATTCATCCATTAGCTAGTATTAATAGAATGGTTATTGTAGAAAAAGCCAATGGTAAAATTAGGCTCTGCCTCGATCCTTGTGATTTAAACATGCAAATCATTCGTAAACCAAGATTAGTTTTGAATATTGAGGAAATATGCGCAAATTTAAAAAATAAAAACTCTTCACAGTTGTGGATCTATCTAAAGGTTATCACCATCTAGAACTTACCGAAATATTATCTTGGAAATGTTGTTTTGCTACCCCTTACGGTATTTACAGATTTCTAGTGTTACCTTACGGTTTATCGAACTCTCAAGATCTTTTCCAGGATGAAGTTGAAAGACATTTCAAGAACATTAAAAATGTCTTGATTTGTCATGATGATATGATAATAGCAGGTTCAAATAAAGACGAACATGATACAGCTTTAGCTGAAGTTATTGAGAGAGCGAGGCAGGTAAATGCTAAGTTTAATAAAGATAAGATCCAATATGCCCACAGCCAAGTTAAATTTATGGGCCAAATTTTTTCTGAACAAGGAATGCAGATTGATCCTGAAAGAGTAGAATCACTAATTAAATTAGAAAGTCCTAAAAACAAGAGTGAATTGCAGCGAATAATAGGTTCCTTCAATTATGTTAGAAAATATATAAAAAATATGTCTGAATACATGTATCCTTTGTGTGAATTATTAAAAATAAATGTTGAATGGCAATGGTTACCGAAACACCAACAAATATTTGAGAAATTGAAAGATATTATCAGTACATCTCCAGGGCTTTCTCCTTTTGACCAAACTAAGAAAATAATTCTACAGTGTGATGCAAGTAAGAATGGACTAGGGTGTTGCATGTTCCAAAAACATAAAAACAACATTCTTAAATTAGTAGCATGTGCATCACGCACAATGAATAACCATGAATTAAACTATAGTCAGACAGAGAAAGAGTTACTATCTATATATTTTGGTACATACAAATTTCATGATTTTATCTACAAATTTAATGTTGACGTTCAAACCGATCATAAGCTTATTATTGCAATTATGAAAAAACCTATAACTAAAATTGGATCAATTAGACTCCAACGTTAAAGATTGAAACTTTTAAAATACTCCTTAAACGTATATTATGTTCCTGGTAGGAATGTGCATTTCGCAGATATGCTATCTCGAGCAAGCTTGAAGAATAAGGAGTATAATGACCCAGAGATGCTTGAAATGGTTTACTCTGTGACAAAACACCTACCTATGAGTAATGAAAAAAAGGACGAGTTGCGGCTGGAAACTAGTAAAGACCCGATTTTGATACAAATTCACGATTACTACTTTAACGCATGGCCAAAAGAAAAACAGATATCAGCTGATTGTAGAACATATTACCCATTAAGAAATTCTATATTTGTTGAAGCAGGTATTGTTTTTCTAGGACATAAAATAATAGTACCACATAGCTTGAGGAAGAACTTCACTAAAATACTACATAAAGGCCATCAAGGTATTAAAAAAACTATAAATAATGCTAGGAAACTCTTTTACTGGCCAAATCTATCTAATGATATAACATTATTCATTAAAAGTTGTAGAACGTGTGAGAAATTCATGCCATCTAATTTTAAAGAACCGCTGTTACCCCATGAAGTTCCAATGTTACGATTCAACAAGTTAGGAGCAGATATTTTAGAATATGGTGACAGAGTTTATCTTTCAGTAGTTGATTATTTTTCACATTGGATTGAGCTCATTGCTCCAAGAGATGAAACATCAAAGTCAGTCATAAATGCTTTTCAAGATATTTTCACCAGATTTGGGTATCCACAGTACATAGTAGCAGACAACTTACCTTTTGTATCAAACCAATGTAAACAATATTATGAACAAAGAGATATCACAATATCTACCTGCTCTCCGCACTTTCATCAAAGTAATGGAATGGCTGAAAAATCTGTCAATACCGCTAAGCTGATTCTAAAAAAATGTTCTGAGGAAAATGGAGACTTGGAGAATTTCTTATGGAATACAATAATTCTCCGATTGTAAACTTAGGCGCTTCACCAGCTGAGATTTTGCAGAGTAGAGTTTTAAGATCCCAAATACCTGTTTCTAGTGTTACTTTAGAACCTAAAGTACAAAAAGGTATTTACGAACTACTATGTCAACAAAAGACAAAAATGAAAGTAAACTATGACAAGTTAGTTCGTAGACACCCATTAGAGTATTATAAAGGGGATAAAGTAGTTATTAAGTCGAATAATGAAAAAATTTGGACTAAAGCTGTCATTATCGAAAGGGCTAAGGAACCAAGGTCTTACTGGGCGAAGAAGGATTGTAACGGTAAACTTGTTAGACGCAATACATCACAAATGAAACCTTCATATTCAAAGCCAGATTATAAAAGACTCTGTAAACCTGAACTATTCCCTGAGAATTGTGTAGAAACATTTAGGAATCCGCTGAGAAATAATAATAATTATAGAGCCCCTGTTGAACTTGATATTGATAGAAATAACGTGAAAAGTGAACATGTTAATCGTTCTAGATATGGTCGAAATGTTAGACGCCGATAAGGCTTGATCTTTAAGGGGAAAGTGTTTAGTGTGTAGTGTGGCTCAAGCCAATATTGACAACACTGTCTATTCCACTCATGTCAACCTCTCCCCCTCTCCGCCACCTCTATATATGATGTCTAGGTATCTACCATCTGTTGTACCACTATAAATAGAAGTATAATAATAAACTATATCATCCATAGAAGATGTGTAATTATTAAGATACAAATATTAAACAGGAGACAGCTGCTACGAGGATCATCCAAGCGAATATCGGCCCTGAACCCAGGCAGTGAAGAAGCAGTTTGGATTTCTATCCTTCATCACCAAGTTACAAGAATTCAACCCACTGAAGTAGAGAACTGGACCACTTCCACCGAGGATGAGCTGGCTAGTCTTAATTCTACTGGGCATGTAAGAAATTTGAAACGATATCTTCCTATATCCAACCCTTGTCCTGCTAAGTGTATATTAGCACCATTTTACTTATTGAGACCTTCAGTCAATCAATATTTATTGCAATTTATTCTCTGAGTGAATATCAGTTTGGATATTTGCAACATTTGCTAATTAATTTTCATAAATGATTAAATTAGGATTAGTTGACAATAAAATACAATTGTAAAGCTTACCAGAAATAACGCCTATCGATTTTGATTCAATTTCAAGCGGATACTTTTTCAAGCAAGTGTGTGAACAGTTTTTTTTTTTGCAAAACAAAAATGGCTGAGGCTGTTCCTGCTAATGATTGGAGACTAAAATCAGCAATTGATACTATTGCACCTTTCACTGGTAATCCAAATCAGATTAATTCATTTTTAAGTCAATGTGATTATTTTATTGAAACATTTCAAAAACCGAATGAACCTCTTTTCAATGCTTTTCTATTTGTGTTGATCAAAGGAAAAATTCAAGGTAGAGCACAAGAACTTATAAATTGTAGAAATGAACTGAATACTTGCGCGCTATTGAGAGAGTCCCTATTTCAAAGCTTTTCTGATTTGCGTACAGTCCCAGTACTTGCTGCTGAGCTACACAATATGAAAATTGAAGGTAGATATCATCTAGATTTAGCAGAAAGAATAAAAACTATTAGAAGTAAAATCGCCAATGCCAT
>JAVJAQ010002862.1:82991-94418 GCA_032362365.1 Zygogramma bicolorata
TAAACATTTTAAAGAGCATGATTCGAATTTAAGGAAAGTCCTTGAAAAAGCCAGAGAAGCCAACGTTAAATTCAATAAGAATAAATGCCAATTCAACTTGAAAGAGGTCAAATTCGTTGGACATATAATAACTGGCTCGGGAATGAAAGTTGACCAGGATAAAATTAAGAGTATTTTGAATGTACCCCTACCTACCTGTAAAAAAGATATTGAAAAGTTTTTGGGGCTTGTAACCTATGTTTCAAAATTTGTTCAAGGTCTGTCTGAAAAAACAACAAAATTAAGGGAACTTTTGAATAAGAAAAATGTATCTCAATGGGATGAAAACCACACAAAGGCTTTTAACAGTATTAAGGAAGCTTTGTTCTGAAGTATTTTGACCCCAAAAAACCAATTAGTGTCTGTAGATGCGTCCCAAAATGGACTGGGAGCTGTCCTTTTGCAAGACGGCTCACCTGTAATTTATAGCTCGAGGGCCTTATCAGAAACAGAAAAGGGTTATGCCCAAATTGAGAAAGAGATGGCCGCTATAGTTTTTGGATGTACAAGATTCCACCAATATATTTTCGTAAAAAAAACAATAGTTGAAAATGATCATAAACTAATTATGTCAATTTATAAAAAACCGTTAACTAATGCACCTCTTCGACTACAGAGGATGCTGATAAAATTACAAATGTACGATATTCAAATCACCTTTAAAAAAGGTGCAGAGCTTATTTTAGCTGACAATCTTTCTAGAAATTATATAACGGAAGTAAATGAATCAGATAAATTAACACAAGATGAAATTGAGACTCATGTAGACCTAATTGAAAGAACTCTTCCAGTATCAAAAGAAAAATTTAAAAAATTCCAAACGGAAACATTAAGTGATGAAGTATTAGTTCGATAACTAAAATTAGTAAAACAAGGATGGCCAGAGAATAAACCAAGCCTATCTGCAGAGTTACAAAAATATTGGACTCACAGAGAAGAAATAATTCGTATAAATAATGTGATTTTCAAAGGTCATAAAGTAATTGTTCCGTTTTCATTGAGAAATGAAATGCTTGATTTGATTCATTTTAACCATCTAGGTGTGGTGAAATGTCAGCTCAGAGCAAGGGAGTGTCTTTTTTGGCCTAATATCAATGCAGATATTGAAAACCTTGTGAGCAATTGTCATACATTTTTGAATTTCAGGAATTCAAATCCAAGTGAACCACTGATCCCTTCCAAAATTCCGACAGATGTGTGGGAATGGGTTGGAGCTGATGTGTATCAGTTTAGAGGAAGATTTTTTTTTATTAATTGACTATTTTTCAGAATTTATTGAAACAAGACCTTTAGAGAAATTGGATAGTGTTCATACAGTGAATGCATTAAAGTCAATATTTGCCATACCATCCAAAATCCGTTCAGATAACGGAACCAACTTCAGCTCAGAGTATTTCAAAAACTTTGTTGATGCTTGGGACATTGAACATGTAACATCCAGTCCCACTTTTCCTCAATCAAATGGCATGGATGAGCGTGCCATTCAGTCTTTCAAAAATATAATGAAGAAAGCTGAATATGATAATGAAGACCCTTATTTGTGCCTACTAGAATATAGAACTACACCGATAGACTCTTATATATCCTCACCAGCTACATTATTGTTTAATAGGGAATTAAATAGTTTTCTTCCAAAATTCAATTTATTTGGTAAAAAGGAAGGAAAAGAGAGAATTGCGGATTTCCTCAAAAATAGACAAGATAAACAAAAAAGTAATTTTGATAAGAATACAAGAGATCTGAAAGGTTTTAATGTTGATGATAAAGTAAGAGTTCAGAATTCAGACAGAACTTGGCAATCTGGTGAGATTTTGAACAAGTTACAAAAACCTAGAACATATACTGTAAAACTAGATAATGGAAGTATATTTGAACGGAATAGAGAGTTCCTTATCAAAGACTCTAATGAAAATAAGCCTCTACCCAAACTGACCATGTTAATAAGCCCAACGGTAGACCCAAACGTTCTTTAAATAACTCTAAACGATTTGAAGTCTATGATTGCACATAATGCTACATGTACATATAGATATAAGTTAGAAAAGTACATAGTTTAAAAAAAAATGTTTATTAGAAAAGAAGGGAGGTGTAGTGTGATCTCTGTTTGATCTGAATATGCAACAGAGCATTTGCAGAGACATCTGGTGTTCTGAAAAAAGACTAAGGACAGCCATGGCAACGCGGCACGGCCAGAACAGAACGATGGCGAAGTGAAGCTAAATCAGACAAAGTACATCTTAGTTGATATTCATACATTGAATGTATATAGTGTAAATAAATACAATTTAAACAATCCAGGAGCTTTAAATAAACAAAGACGAAACACGGCATCTGCTATTGGTCGGATCATCGGTGTGAATGAAAATGTTACTATTGGAAATCGAATGATCGTCCTAAGTAACTTGAAAGCGTAATTTGAAACATTGATTCTTGGCAGGTAGATAAAAACAAATGTATGGAATTCACCGGCAATTGCAACAGTAACGGCAACAACAGCAACATATGGCTTTTATAATAATGGATATAATCATACCGGACAGCAGGATGTTGAATAAGGTGTGGTGTTCCCTCATAAATGGCTTGTTGATTTCCTTCTGGAAAGTTTCTTCGAACTTTTCTAATTCATGCTTGGCGTGACGTAATTCGTCTAGATTAATGTTGTTCAGTTGTAAGGGTTCCATTGAGATAGTTTTTAGTTTTTCCCTTTTATTGATACAACAATCGTTGTTATCTATGTTTATCCTTAGCACGAAATGTGTGAAGTTACTAGTAAGATTGGTTGTCGATACGAGTACTGAAGAATAATGTGTAACATTTTAAAAAAATTGAGGTATATTTGTTGCTAAGGGAATTTTCAAAAAAAATTGGAAATATCAAATTCGAATTTCATTAACTTTTGTTTCGCAAAACGAATTGAATTTATGATCAAATCATATTCTTCGTTCAGTTCA
The DNA here is from genome assembly GCA_032362365.1 of Zygogramma bicolorata. Lineage (NCBI taxonomy): Eukaryota > Metazoa > Arthropoda > Insecta > Coleoptera > Chrysomelidae > Zygogramma > Zygogramma bicolorata. Next base: position 85,982 of record JAVJAQ010002862.1, read on the forward strand.
GTGATCACTTGCAGTAACAAGGTCATATGATCGTTAATGAGTTCGAGATTAGTGAATTTTTCAACCTTCTCGGTAATCACTTTAGAGAATTCGTTGAATTTTTCAAAATTATCATTCAATCTATCATTCATTTTAAGCAAAGTTACAAAATTATTGTAATTCTCGGTAGCAGAAGACATTATCCTAATTTGTTGTTGCATAAGAATTTGTTACACGACTTTTGCTACTAAGAGCTTTCATAGCATCCTCGTAATATTGTGCATCGTCTGCATCTGGTGTTCCAAACAACCATTTAAATGCAGTTGAAATTCCGTTTAATAAACCTCGGCGTTTTCGCTTATTATCGAATGCATGAGTAATATGAGTAATTGTCTCAAGTTTTTTTCAAGATAGGTATTTGTATGCTGAATGAATTCAAAGAATCAGTGCAATGAATCGAATAGAATTCTGAATGTTTAAAGTACTGACATAACTTTTCTGATTATGCAAAGGTTGTTTTAATTAAATCTAATTTCTCAATGTAAAAGATGTTTGAAAATGTTAATATTGTTAGTTAGTCATTATATAGTTTCACATTTCCTAAATCTTGGTAAAAGATTCCGGCTTTATTGTTGAGTTGAGTCACTTGATATAGCAACTGACTCGCTACGCGGTGCGGTAACATCATCGTTGCTAGAATCCATAACGTGAATTGCGTCGGGGTCGTTATCATTGTTCTCGTCATCTGAAACAATGTACGGCTTCAAAAAAATTTTGTGGTAGGTCACTTCTTAATTTTTTATCTAGATAACTAAAAACTTGTTTGAGTTTACTCTTAGTATTTCATAAAGACCTTTAAAGTTTAATGAGAGTTTTTTGTTTACGCCTACTTGGGTGGTTCAATCGATAAGATAAACTAAATCGTAGTTATTGAGGTTGCGATCATAATATTTTTTCGAGTTCTCCTTGGATTTGATTATAATCTCTCTTGCAATTTCGAAAGATTTGTTCAGTTTTAATTGTAAGTGCTTATAATAATCATCATAAGTATATCGGAATTCTGGGTTTTGAGTTACTTTGTTAGGTAAAATAGCATTATGACCGAGAAGTAGTTCATATGGAGTTAATTTAGTTGTTGAATGAATTTGTGCGTTGAAAGCAAACATAGCTGTTTGAATGTATGAATCTCATGTATTTTGATTTTCGTTAATGAAATGTCTTCTCCATGATATGGAGAAGTAGTTATATATTTGATTTTGAAAATTTTATTAACTTCTTTTATTAGAGTTGACTATGGAACTTGGAAAACCAAATAATAAAATAAATTCGCACAGTTTATTAGCAATTGTTTCTGCTTCATGATTTGGGATAGCATAAGCATGAACTTATTTCAGTCAAGGGTAATGGCCCTACTACATCAAGGAATGATAGGTGTCTTTATAGGATGTCGATTTACTTTATTTTTCTGACAGCTTTGACAATCGTTAATGAATGTTTTATATGTTCTTGAATAACTAGGATGTACTTTTATAGGTATGGAGTGATTTTCGAATATAATCCTAGTTATTTCTTCTTTCGACTGTGGTGTAATTTTTTGGGAATCTATAAAATTGACCTTAATTTCATTTTCAAAAATATAGTATATCAAATCTTGTATGGCTTTCAATTTCAAATTTGGATTGAAAAACTGGAAATTTTTGATGAAGATCCCTGGTTCATTATTTGTTAACAATTGATCATAGAGAATCAGTCCGTTCGACAGAGCCGCGGCGAGTGGTTCGGTTGTCTCTGTCTAAATAGATAACTTTTTGCCGAAGTACGCTGAAAAACGTTTTGTTGCTGGAGAAAAAAATCTCGTGATCTATACGAGGATCGTTATTAGCAGCCAGTAATGTTTGTGAGTAACACAAATCCACCATAATGCTTACTGATAGAAACATGAACGAACCTAACGATTCGGATATCTCTGACTACAGGGGTACCCAAAATGATCAACAAACCATTCCTACTATATTGAACCTACAACCTCAGTCCTATTCAATAGTAACACAGAGCTTCAAATTTCTGACAAGAGAACAAGCCATTATCTTTCCTTCTATAGAAGGAGTCAAAATTCAAGATTACGTACTAGCACTTGGAACTAAAGTCCAACCGAATAATATCATCTTTTCCTCGAAAATATTGAACAATCGAGTATGCATCTATTTATCCAACTAAACTGAAGTCGACACTTTTATGAATAGAGGTGGAGAAATTGTGGTTAACGATCAGCTTATAAGAGCTCGGAGATTGATTACACCCGCTACCAGACTGATTTTATAGAACGTCGGCCCAACGATTCCGCACACAATATTAGAAAACAGCCTCAGAGATCTTGGTATCTCAACTGTCTCCCCCATCACATTTCTCAAAATTGGAATATCCCAACCAGAAATCAGCCATATTCTCAGTTTCCGAAGGCAAGCCTACTTCCAACCCAACGACAATTCCACTATTCCTGAATCCATAGTGATTCCCTTCGAAAACACCCCTTACCGTTGTAGTGAGCCCCGAAATATCGGTAGGCCAGTGGACGTCGAAGTGGCAACCCCGATACCGGTAGATGCAAAGAGTGTTGATAAGTGGGGGAGCGATAGCGCAAAACCTAAATTAGGCGTTAGATTGTACTGATTGTAGGAAGTCAGTTGTTCGCTAGGCAGCGACGAGGTTACATGTTGTGATTTTTATACTTATTTGTATCTCCATGAGAATAGATTATAACAAGTGTGAAGTCGTTATAAGAAATCCTAGAAAATGTGAATCGAAACGTCAGCTGAATATATGAGTTTCCAAATATTGTGTTTTATCAATGTGCTGGCCCACCCCGAGAAGTCCCCGGCAACTGAGCCTACTACATTGGCCCCAACGTGGTGCAGCATAGAGGCGATAAAATATTAATATTTTGATGGATACGTGCATAACTGAAGTCAAATAGCGTAGGAGAATTGAAGAAATATTCCTAGTTCCCGCCGAGAGCAAAGTGAGGTTATGTAAGCAGAACCGGTACCGGTAGAACGCCGTTGAGAGAAAGCAGGTACGAGAGGGAGAGAGACAGCAGAGTGGTTGGAGTTGCAGATTCGTGAAGCCGGAGCACGCCGGAGAGTCGGTTGCCAACCGAGAAAAGAAGGTCAAGGACAATCAAGCGACGAGCTGTCGTATAGGTAGGAAAGGAGACAGAAGAAACAGGGAACCACGACGGAAAGTAAGGTAGGAGTGGAACTTTGAAATTTGATATTATTTTGAGCGCAGTGGACTGACCTACTGACCATTCTCAAAGTGAGTTGGAAAGGTTTATGTTATATTCAGACCTATTGCAAGACAGTGATAAACAATTCTTAGGTATTAGAAAATTTTGTGAAAATGCCCGGTAAAAGTAAAAGGAAGAGTCAAAAAGGGGATGATTTCGAAAGTGAAGGAGACGAGAATCTGTTTATATTTGTAAATTCATTATGTGAGAACCTTATAGAAAAGTTCAAACTAGATTGCCGCGCTAACCAATAATATGCAAGAACAGGAAAAAAAATTACTAGTAACGGAAAATGTTCAAGAGAGTAGTAGTAAGTCGGATAGGCAATTCATATCTTTGTGGAAAGATTTAGAAGGTCAGTCTTTGAGTTTTCACCCTGGGGGTAACACTCATCCAATGTACTTTGTAAAAAAATTGAAAAGGCTAATGAATGATGCATTTGTACCAGAGGTGGCTCGCTTGGGACTTGCGATTAGTTGTTTGAAGGGTTCGGCCTCCGAATGGGCGGAAATAAAAGAGGAGTCCTTTGAAAATTTTCAGGTATTTTTAGACTGTTTTATAGCTCGTTACTGGGGGGTAGGAGAGGAAAGATCTCTCTTTTATGAGATTCGATATGGTAAATTTAATGGGGGTAGTCGTGCAGATTATTTTCTAAAATTAGTGAAACAAGCCAGTTTTCTTTCCGAGAAAATTCCGGAAGATAAATTGATAGAATATTTAGGTCAGCATTTTTCTGGGGAACCGGAAATAAGAAAAGGTATTATTTTGCGGGGTTTGAACAAAATTGATGATGCATATCTGCCTGTCAAGCGGAAGGCCGGGGTTCGAATCCTCGCCGGGCCACCGTGCAGGGTAATCGCACGTTAAAAGGTAAGGCCTCGTTGATCCCATTGCTCGCACAAGTTTCGACTTTTGAGGGTTGACGTTCGTCAGCTGGTTAACGGAACGAACAATTTTAGAACAATTTTTTTTAGAAGAATTTTTGAGAAAGCTAGACTCTACAGATAGGGTAGAAAACGACCGTAGAGATAGGGAAAGAGGAGGACCGGATCGAGATTATAGAAATAATAATAATAATTGGCGGCGCCAGGAGAATAATAATAATGGTAATCGCGAATGAATAGGGAAAATATTAGAAAAAGAAATGAGGTCGAGAAGGTAGGAGAATCTCGAGAGTGTAGAGCTATTACGAGGGTTTATGCCGATAGACAGGAAGATTTTCTGTCAGACGAGGAGAAAAACGAGAGTGTAGAGGAACTGTTGATAACGCCAGTGGTAAATGCGTTAGTTGGAAGAGAAAAAACGTTAGTATTGATAGATTCGGGTAGTCAAATATCGGCGGTTTCAGAAAAGTTTCTGAATAACTTGGAAAGTATAAAAGTACCTAGCTTACCGGAAACAAATGTAATGATTCGCGCAGCTATGGGTACAAAAGAACAACGAGTAAAACAACAAGTATTTCTACCGATGAAGATGGGTGGTATATTTTTGGAAATTCCTCTGTTAGTGATTCCAAAATTGAATTCAGATATCATTTCAGGATGTGATTGGTTGAGTAAAGAAAGAGTAGTTTTAGATTTTGAAAATAACTTGATGCTATTGGGCAGTCGTGGAAAGGAAAATAAAATTCCATTTCAGGTTGAGAGTAGGTCGAATGGGGGGTTAGTAATAAATTACTTAAGCGAACGAGTAGAAAGACATCAATATAGTGAGGAAGAAATGGCATCATCATATGGACTTTATCAAGGAATCGTGCCTCGGCAGTCTCAATTTGATGAAAATTCTGGATAATACTTCTTGGGGGGGCGAAAGTAATATCCTACTGGGCTTATATCGAGCTTTGATACGCTCTAAACTCGACTATGGATCCATCGTATTTTCCAGTGCCAAGAAATCTGTACTCAAAGTTTCAGATGTCATCCAACACTCAGCAATCAGAACCGCTCTAGGAGCATTTTGCACCAGCCCTACAGAAAACTTGCTCGCTGAAGCAGGCGAGCAACCGCTCGAGCTCCGCCGGGAATACCTTATGTTGAAGTACGCTGCCAGAGTGTCAGCCAATGCAGACAACCCCACCTATCGAAATACCTTCTTCAACCGATATTCCAGCATATTCTCACAGAATAAATCAATTCCCATTCCTCTCTACGCTCAATCCAACAAAGTTCCCCCTGGTTCACTTAACTTCCGCAACACCTCGTCTATAAACATCCAAATTCCACCCCCTTGGACAGTTGAACTACCAAAATGCAATACTCAGCTTACCACCTATTCGAAGCATAGCACCCCGCCATCAATAATACAGAAAGCATTCTGTGAACTAGTCGCCTTTAGATACCGATCCTTTAGTCACGTAGTCACAGACGCCTCAGAAACAATCGATGGAGTCGGCGTAGCAGTGATCACGGCCACGACCAGCTATACTCTGAAACTACCACCCACTTCGAGTATTTACACATCTGAAGTTCAAGCCATTGAATCAGCGCTGGAACACTGCAGCAGATCCGAAGGTAATTTCGTCATATTCACGGATTCCTTGAGTGCAATCCAAGGACTTCAACAACTATACCCTAAACACCCTACTCTACTTCGGATCAAACGCAATCTAGCCGAACTGTCACATAACAGTAAGAAAATAGAACTAATTTGGATTCTATCTCACACAGGCATCAAGGATAATGAAACCGCCGATGCAGAAGCTAAGACAGCTATAACAAATCCAAGAACCCATCGAATATCCCACATCCCCCATGAGGGTCTTTATAATGACATCAGAAAGTTCATTGTTAATCGCTGGCGAGAAAGATGGAACGCTTTGACAGATAACAAGCTCACCAGAAGACAGCAAGTCATCCTTACTCGTCTACGTATTGGGCACACTCGTTATACACATCTACACCTAATCAAGAAAGAAACACCCAACCAATGCTCCATATGCAATGTCGTTCGCACAGTTAAACACATCATCGTGGAATGCCCAATTTACCAAAACGAAAGGAGAATAACCGGATTAGACAATGATTATTCCAACGCATTGGATGCCAAAAACATAGACTCTCTATTGTGCTATTTGAAATGTATTGGTCTTCTCAACCTGATTTGAAAAAATCGAAAATGTAATGTATCACAATAATTGTACCACCGCTAATAACCCTGCTGGTTGATGCGGTAATTTTAAAATAAAAAAAATCATAAAGATTCAACAATGCATAAAATATATCTTGTGATGAAGGCATTTCGAAGTAATTGAGATGAGTAATGAGTGTTCTTATCTGCGTTATTTAATACAACTGCTCTAGTGAGTTTATGTTTATTTAGGTTTAAATCAATGAAATATTTACTTTCTTCGCTGAAATCTTTAGAAAATAAGAGCACGTTTGGGTTTTTACTAAATTAATTGATAGTGAAATTTAATGAAGTCATCTATCGTGTTGGATGCTTCGGTGACTAATACAGGGTTTCGCGAAAGTGCATCGGCATTTGAATTCGTCCAGGTATTATGAATACTACATTCGTAAGATTCTAATGGTAAGCGCCATCTCACTTATCTTTGCAATTAAACAACCAAGTCAGTGGTCGGCAATCGGTAATAATTTTTAATTCCCTACCAAAAATACATGACCCATAGTGTTTGACAGACCACACAATAGCGAGCAATTCTTTCTCCGTAGCGGAGTAATTTATTTCTGATCGATTCAATGTACAAGATGCGTACGAAATTGGTAAATCGTTAGTTTTACCTTGTGACAAAACAGCTGTGATTTCATAACTTGAGGCGTCGGTTGTTAGGATGAACTCTTTTTCGAAATCAGGGAATTATAGTATTGGATCCGATATCGAAATATTCTTGAATTCATCAAATGCTTTTTGTTGATCATCTTGCCATACAAAATTCGTATCTTCTTTGAGAAGCATGGTTAAAGGTTTGGCTATGGTGGCAAAATTAGGGATGAACTTTCCGTAATGAAAAGGAAGAGAATGGAATTGTTTAACATTTTTCGGACTCTTTGGGGTTGGAAAATTCAGTACAGCTTTAATTTTTTCTTTGTCAGGTTTAACACCACCTTGTGTTAAGATATGTCCTACATTTTTTTAACTTGTCTATTCACTTCGATTTCGTGAACATTTGGATAACGATACATTTTTGAACAAACAAGATTAGGTATAGTGGTATTGATTTTGTGTGTGACAACGTCGGTATGAGTTAAGGGATCACCCGGTAAATGAAATATTTCGTTATATCTTTCAAATACCTTGAGGTGAAGCTTTTGGTTGAGCAATTCAATTCGGTCGCTTATATAAGGTCTGTGAAGAAAAAAACCTAATTTCCTGAAACCAAGTTTATGAATTCGACTTTCACTGGATATTCGTTAGTATTAACAATTGACGTGATGGCTTTTTATTCAAATCGACCTTCAATATGGCTTTGGCTAAAAGTACAACTTGACAAATTTTTATTTCAGGAGAAATTCCTACTGAACTATTCTCATTGTTGATGATATTGACTCGTATGAAACTTTCGGATCTGGGTTCTGGGACATATGAGTGAGAATCAACAGTGTTGTTGTTTCTCATCAATTTTAATGGTACTGGAAGAGATCTGAGTTTCAATTCTATTTTATCATAATTTATTTCAGCATTTTGAGATTGAAAAAAAATTATTGCCTATCAATCCATCGAAAGGTATATTTGTGTCACCCTTCAGAATATGGAATTTGATTTCAAGATCATTGTTAAAAATTTTCGATTGGAAAATAACACTTCCTTGTGTTTTCATTGTCATGTTTGGATTTATGCCATTGAGAATATTTTTTTCATGTGGATTGAAGAACAATGGAGTTTGTTTGAGCTTGATCATTTTTATTGGATCCTGTGTCACAAAGAAACTTGAATTGTATGATCTCATTGTTCCTGTCCTGTGAGGTAAAGTCACGTATAGCATATTTGAATTTTTGCACAAGCTTACGTTGAATAGTTCAAGAGGTTCTATTCCTGATGATGAAGATGCTTTTTCATTTTACAGCGATGGTTGAAAAATTCCTTCAATCGCCTTAGTGATATTTGAAGAGATACGTGATTTTGATTTGATGTGTCGGCTTTCGAATTCAGTCCAGCGACAGCGACACTTACCACGGACTTTGTCAAGTTTACATTGACTGAATTTGTTGGGTT